>WSUI01000090.1:0-60000 GCA_019633595.1 Tulasnella sp. UAMH 9824
AAGAGCCTTATGGCACGCAACCGCCTTGCTATTTATATGCCAACCCATCCCCGACTCTTGTTTTCAGGCCAGATCCATTCCCCTCCACTCCTCGAGCTCTCACAAAATGCGCTTTTCTCTCATCGTACCCATCTATGCCTCGTTGGTCTCTGCCTTAACCATTAAGCCCCGCATTACCCTTCCTGGTAAGCTTTCAAAGCGCCTTGGTTGCGTCCCCCAGTGGCAGAGCCAGACATAGCCCACTTACCTGGGCTGTTGAACATTGTAGCTTGCGCAGCAGTTGCAGGTTGCAGCGCCAACCTTAGTTATTTCCAGCTCGGCTGTAGCGCCTATGACACTGCTTGTCTTTGCCAGAACAGTAGTTACACCTGGGCGGCGAACAGTTGCCTCCTTTTATGCGACCTACCGGATGCTCAAGCAGGCATTGAATCCTTGACGGCAGAATGCACGGCAAATGTTCGTAGTTCCACTCTATTTACACGGAACCTCTGACTAATCTCTCGTCCGACCTAGGGCGTTAATTACGTTAACCCTATCCCAAGTGAGTTTACAAAATTTTTGAGGACTTTCTTGACGACGTAACGCGCTGATGGCTACTCCTTTCGTTTCGCGTAGCATGTGCGGTTTCTTGTTTCCAAATGACTGTGTATAGTACATGCGAAGTCGCAAGCCAAGAGTGCCTATGCAACGACCCGAATTGGATACAACCAATTGCTACCTGTGTTCGTAATTCCTGCACCCCTCAAGATATTACAACGGCCCAATCTTTCGTCATGACAACGTGCAGTACCTATGTTAGTAAATCACCCTGAAATGTGAAACCGTTCCACTGACTTATACACGTTCACGCAGGTGGTTGACGTTACGTCTATCATCATTTAAGCGGCGACGTCAGCAATACGCCAAACGGTCTACGTCTCAACAAAAGGACCCACTTAAGCATGTGACACTGTGTGTGCTCGTAGTGTACTGAAACGCTCTGACTGGTGTCGGAGCGGAAGTTTACCCCTCTGGTTCCTCGGTCTTCCGGTGGCTTGGTCCCCCTTTAGGCGTCTTGCTCGGTTTATTTGTTCCGTCCTCCTTTTTACGTCTCAGAATGTTTCAGAGAGTTTTGTATGTAGCCTTTTTTCGGGTCTTGTGGTTGCAATGTACATGGTTTGGGAGTGTTCCCTCGATACACCGTAGTAGTGTTGGGTTGCTCGCCAACCTCACCCGTCTCGTAAAATCACAATGCCGTGCTTCTACACTCTCTCGGAGTAACCACTCAGCACTCTTCCGTGAACCAGGCTGGCTCCTTGCACCTTGCAACTGTGCCAAAACCTCCCAGCATGATGCCGCTTCACATATACGTATAGCGGGAAGCCTAGATAATCGGATTATAGAGTACCGTGAACGCGTCGGCTAGGATTCGTGGTCGGGTCCTTGGCAAGGTGACATGACCCTCGGGTTTGCAGGGAGGTAAATATGTGTGGGGAACTTACCTTCGCCGAGGTGGAAAGGTTATCGACTGGTGTTTGGGAAAGCCTGGATCGTAGGTCTCACGCCTTTACACGGACGGAAAGTGCCGATCTAAGCGAAGAGCAACTCCCTGTCGCTCTCCAGCAACGTTGCAAGCAGGTGAAGCAACATCAAAACAGCTCTATGTAAGTTTCTACGAACGCTCGCGACGGCATGCGTTGAGCTTTCACCGCGTCGAATTTCCCGTTATGAGTGTCCGTCTTTTTCATTGCGCTTACAGTGGGTTGACCTAGCCGGTGATCGTCGTCTTAATACGCTTTGGTCTTCATTCCTGTATAGCTAAAACGCTGATCCTTCGCTTGTGCCCCGCTTTATAGAATCTAAACTGTAGCGACTTCGTTCTACGTCACTTGGCCATAGTGTGCCCTATCTCATCTTTCCGTGTGTGGACCTAGCTGACCATCCTGCCGTGCCTGAAATGCCCATTTTGCGGTGCACCACATCCATTTTATGCATGCATTTCCCGTTTCGTATCCTCGAAACTTGACATTATTGGTTTACACCTCTGAAGTACTTTGTTTTGCCACTTGCATATCGCGCTCTTCGTTCCTTGATCTCCGCTCCTTCTTCCACGGCCACATGAAGCACAAATTATGACTAGCTAAATGTAACAAAAAGAAATAGAAGTCCGGTAAACATAGACGACAAGACAAGATAACTACCGGCCGTCATTAAGGCCAAACTTCTTGAACTCCTCCGCGAGGTTTGACGTGTCCTCGCTGTAGAATGGCCGGATGCCCCGAGAGTTCGCTGCCCACGTATAACGCTTCAGCAAGAGTATAGCTTGCCCTTTAGGTAACTCTGGCACGTCCTCGTCCTCCCTGATCATCACGACCGCGTCGATCATCTCTTGAGTAATATGATCGCGGAGTTGCTCCGTATCCATCCGTTCGATGATGTTGCCGAGGCAGGTCATGGCGAGACCTTTGGCCCTCCACAGACCCCTGTCTTGCGGGTCTAGATTTCCCGAGTAAGAGACTACTTTGGCTAGGAACGCACAAGCATCTCCCTTGACTAGTGCTCGATGAATTTGCGCCAAGGTGTCGGCGGATGACTTCGTACTTGAAGGCCACGCTTGCCCCTCCACCCAGACTCCGCCTCCTCGGCTGTGTGGGGAAACAGCGCCAGACGCATCCCGAAGAAATCGCTCCCAGTCGTCCGTATCTGGCCTTATGTTTGATAGCCACAGTAGTCGCTCAACAAGGCCGAGCGGTTCATATGCGTTTGCTGTGTTGAGATTATTGAGTAGAAGGATCCCATTGTTTAGAGCCGACGTTAAGGCATCAGTGAGTACAAACCCTGGAATACGACAGAGACCCCTAATGCACTGCCGGTCTAGGCTCGAACCAAGAGGCTTGAGTATGTTCTAATGATGACAATCAATGAATCGGAAGCGCGAAGCTCGCAGATCCTACTCACCTTGGCGAAGAGATCGGTGCCTCCAATATCTGAGAATCGCTTCTTGATTACCGCATTCATTAGTATAGTTCCGAGCTTGGAAAGGGAATTATCCAGAATGGCGTTGACAATTGGAGGTCTTTCCAGCAATGAGAGCCGGGTCCATAGCGCGTATGACTGGGAGGTGGTGAAGCTCTGTATCCCTTCACTCTCCGAATGAAGGAAGTTGATTAATTGCCCGACCAGGACACCCATGGTGTCTTGGTTGGGAAGGGCGGTCCACCACCTCTGGTTTCTAATAGTGTCGCAACATACGGTGATCAAGGGCAGGAGGGAGGGACTGGGTTCAACGATATTCCTCCCGAACTCAACACTTAGCTCCGCTATTGTTTCGTGGACAAGAATACTGTCCACGGATGATAGAAGTTGAAACGTCTCGTACCGCCACGAGTGCGGCCTGCTGTGCATCAGAAAGATGCAGAAGAGCTTTGCACCACAATACCATCTTGGGGAAATTCTTTCTTCCGGTGCGACCACTCGCTCGCAGAAGTTGAGGAGGATGTGATCGTCGACATTAGCGCAGAAGCTGCCCGGCTCCGTCGTCGCGAGATAGAGAATGGCCGCTGCTCCCCTCCTGTCGTCTCTCAACCAATCTGAGATAGATGACCGAAATAGTTGAGCCTCGTTCGTGCGCTTCATAACCGTTCCCAACAATTTGGTGGACGCAACGTCCTTGGAGTCAGGGCTAAGTGCGTCGTACCCCAACTCGTTAAGCTCGTCGTTATTGAGCATCAACAAGGCTCGAATACCCCGTTTTTGTCTTGACGCCTTTTTGATAAATCTTCGGGCTACGATATCTTCCCCGTCTGGTTCGCTCTTAATGATGTCGAGTAACCCTGACGCTGCTCGGGATCGTTCTTGTCGCCTGGCAGCTTCCAACCCTGTCCTGCGACCGCAACTGGCTTTGGTGAGTTCGTTGAGCAGTTTCCTGGCCTTTCTCTTAGCAGCGCTACGGAACACTCTCCCTGCCACGCCCCGTATCCATCCGGGAGCTGGATTTGAGTTTTCCTATGGTTGTAGATGGTAAGTCGCCGGATTGGATGAGTGCGGGTTACTCACATTTTGCTCGAAATCGCTTGCTGACGAGTGTAGTCCCCGCATAGAAGGATCGGAAACACCATCCGAAGCAGAAAAGCGCTCTATGAATGCACAGTCTACTGAGCCATGGGACGACCCGCGACTCCTGACGCTTTGTGCATCACCTCTGCCCCTCCCAAAACCTCTGCCCTGCCTAACTTCTCCAGAGTCGGCACTCTGTCGACGTTGCAATTGCTCTGGCGCCGTGTCCCTGACTGGAGTGGACCGTCTACCGGGCGTGCTACGTTGTGGTTGCTCCGGCGCCTTAGCGTTACGGAACGTTCTCCCGGCCACGCCTCGTATCCATTCGCGAACCGGATTTGAGTTTTCCTATGGTTGTAGATTGTAAGTAGCCTGATTGGATGAGCGCGGGTTGCTCACACTTTGCTCGAAATCGTTTGCTGACGAGTGTACTCCCTGCATAGAGGGATCGGAAACACGATCCGAGGCAGAAACGCGCTCTATGGGCGCAGAGTCCACCAAGCCATGGGGCGACCCGCGACTCCTGGAGCTTCGTGCATCACCTCTGCCCCACCTAGCACCTCTGCCCCGCTCAACTCCTTCAGAGTCGGTACTCTGTCGACGCTCTGGTGCCGGATCCCTGACCGGAGTGGCCCGTCTACGGCGCATGCTACGTGGTGGTTGCTCTGGCGCCTTATCCCTGACCGGAGTCAGCTGTCTACGGCGCATGCTCTGTTTATCGGAAGGAGGAAACGAAAGAAAAAGACTAAGATCGGGAACCAGAAAATTCGGAATGGTGGTCTGGGGTGGGGGCGGAGAGGGGGACGGTCAAGTGGGGTTCGGAAGAAGCCGGTAACTGAGCTCGATTCGGGAACTACTTTCAACATCACACCTGGGGCCAAGACTGACGAGGATTTAGCATTTGCTGCTCAACATTGCAACAGGAGTTCAATGTCTTCTCAGACCGCGAACGAAAAGGTCCGCCGGCGTTCTCGTGCTGTGCCCTGAGTATCGAGGCTGAACAATTGAAATGAGAAAAAGTTGGCGAGACGGAGCCTACTTCACATTCTCGTCATTAGCGCCGGTCATTCCGAGTTAATTGAGATGATAGTGCGGATTAGATCACGCGGTGCCGCCGCTCTATCAACCGTACCGTGCGATGCACTGTCCTTTTTCGGCAATGTTACCTATTCGTCCGTCCCCCTTTTTTGGACTACCAGGATGCTCTCGAAATATATGTTGACGCTTTTGCACATTTACGTGTGAAGTGTGTGTCACGAAGAGCTCTCTGATGACCAGATACACCGGCAGAGCGGAGGGAGGCGGCGAGAATGGCGGGAATCTTGGCAAAGGAGGTGAGAAAGGCGCTCACTAGCCCAAACATTTGATGGGTACACCCTGTATATATTAACTCTGGCGTCGTGAATCCTCCCTTCGTCTCGGCCCAGCTTGCGCCTTGTCGTAAGTACACGGGATCTGCACTTGGGCATCTATCCTACTTAAAGGACGACACCGAGCTGCCCTTCAGTCCGCCAAGGCCGTCCTGCCTTCCCTCCTAAGTCAGCAGTCCATATCCAGCAATCCTTCCTCTTCTACTAATCTTATACTCTTCAACATGTTCACCACTTCCCGTCTTCTCGCCTTCTCATTCCTCGCATCTCTTGCTTCCGCTCTGCCGGCGGACATCACTCCCCCTGCACCCGAGCTCGAAGATCTCACCGACGACAAAGCTTTGTCCCTAGTCGAACGAGCCACTTTAGCTCCTGTCTACAGCAAGTGCACGACCTCCAACACTGTTGCTATCACTTTTGGTGAGCGTGCGCCCGTCACACGTCTCCGTCACCGCGGGGGCAATTTGATTTTTATTTGGACCGGACCCTGACCGTCTTTTGTTGGTAGACGATGGACCATACACCTGGAACACCGACATTGTCAACACTCTGAAGCAATTCAATGCCAGTGGAACGTTCTTTGTCAACGGGAATAACTGTCAGTCTCGAGCTTCCTGCAGCGGTGCGGGGCCCCTGTTGACCTGATTCGCCACCTTCGCCACTCCAGACGAGTGCATCTACTCGACGGCCAACGAACAGCGTCTCAAAACCGCATACAATGCGGGACATCAGGTCGCTTCTCATACTTGGTGCGCTCTTCATATACGCAAAGGACAGGCGGTTTCGCTGACACCGCGCACGGTTTAAGGGGTCATCTTGACTGGACCACACTTTCAAATGATCAACGTACGTCCCCCTCTTCCGCAGCCCCCCTCCTCCTATCTTTAATCTAGCACTAAATGTTTTCCGCTCATCTTAGTCAGGTCCGAAATGACCAAAACGGATACGGCTTTGACCAAAATCCTCGGCGTCAAACCCGCGTTCGTTCGCTCACCTTACGGAAATTACAACTCCGCGTCTCGCGAAGTCGCCGCCGCCAACGGTCAAGACATCGTCATCTGGGACTTTGATTCGGGCGATTCCGTCGGCAAATCGGCCCAACAAAGCAAAGCCGAGTACGACAAGGTCGCGAACCAGAGGCCCTCGACGATCTTGACTTTGAACCACGAAACCTACGAGACGACCGCGCATGACGTTTTACCTTACGCTTTACAGAAGCTGCAAGCGAAGGGTTACAACTTTGTTACCGTTGCGGAGTGCCTTGGAGGGAAGAACCCATACTTGACGAAGACCACTCCCGGAAAACGTGATGTGCGTTGCACCGTGACCTCCCATCTTCAGTGTGTTAGCACTTATTGACATTTGCATGACCTGATATAGTCTACTTGGAAATGCTAATAACCTGCAACACCTCTTCCTCATCCACTCCGCACGGGCTATCTACCGTTTATTTCTTCGATCTCGGACATACTTTCCACCTCAACCCATTGATTATCTTCACGTCTCGCTTACTACTCACTGGATTTTTCATTTTTCTTTCGACCTCGGGGACTGCTCTACTTGGCGTCTATGTCGTGTCCTCCTTTGACAAGCATTCCATATTTATCTAAGTAAATCTAAGCTTTCCACAAGGCACTCCTGTACGATACATTACATATTTGGAAAGCGTCACCTTGGAGTCATTGTTCGGACAAAGGAGGGAAAGCTAGCACAACACATCGGAAACTGTGTGACCAGGTGAAAGGGGGTGGAGATATCCAAAAATATCAACGAACGGTGTAAAGTGGAACTAGTGATGCAAAAGCTCCGAAGCCCACATGGGATGATGACGGACGTCGTGCCGGCCGAAACGAACTAGAGAACAAGGTGAAACAACCCTCCCGCCAAGCCATCCCCTGCCTAAAAGCCTCCTAACTTATCGCCATCCGAGTAATCGATGTCGCAGTGGTTGTATGAAGAGGACTGGGAGCCCTGTTTGAGACGGCGTGTTGTTCCTTTGACCTGCCGAGCTTCTTAAACCATCCGAAGCTCTTCGGTCATCCGAGCTGCCCTGGCCCGCCGAATCCATTGGATCTTCCGAGCGTTTTGGGCCATTTGAGCCACTTCGGCTACCTCAGCCTCTTCGGCCATTCGAGCGTCTTCGACTATCCGAGCGTCTTCGGCCGTGCTCAGGGGAGCCTCTCGGTGGAAGGGCTGGACACCCAAACGGTCCGCTGCCAGAGTGTAGCGCTGCAGCAAGAAGATGGCCTGCCCCTTTTGTACCAACGGAACCTCTCCATCCTCCTTAATTGCTATGACACGGGTGATCATTTCCTTTTTAATGCGATTGCAAAATTGCTCCTTGTCCATCCTCTCGACAAGGTTGCCGAGGCACGTCATTGCTAAGCCTTTCGCTCGCCACAGACCTCGATCGCTGGCATCTAGACCTCCTGAATAATCTAGAGAGTGGGCAAGGAATTCGCATGCACTTCCGTCGACGAGTGCACGATGAATTTGTTCCCCCATCATTTTCGAATTTGAAAGTGAGAGTAAATGTTCGACGAGGCCGAGAGGCTCGTACGGAGATGATGCTTTGGGAGAATCGAGCTGGACCATTCCCTTTTCCAGAGCAGCTGACATGGCTATACTAAAAGTGGACGGCGGGAGGGAGCAAAGACAGGTAATGTACAGATCGCCTTTTGCGGAAAGCGGCTTAAGGATTTCCTATCAATCTCGGTCAGAAAGGAACCCCGTAATACTAACCGGCATCCCAACTCGTTTTACGCACTTTCTCAAAAGCGGTCGCAACTTCGAACTCGAGGGTCCATCGACGAAGTACCATGTCCACCAGGGAATTTGTAAATCTGTAAAGCCCTACGTCCAGGAAGAGCTGCGCAACTGATGGGATCTTGAGAAACGAAATCAATATATAGAGTCCGAGTCCCCTTTCTCTGCCTAGTCTGCGTGAACCGGGCCCTCGAGGAAAGACGAAGCCGAGCAACATCATTAAGAATGAATTGAGAAGGGTTGAACGAGCCAGTTCCTCCATCTCCGCGTTGCCTTGAATCGTCTTGCAACATGCAGCGAGTAGCGGGAGTACGGGAACACCACGGAAGACGAAACTGTATTTGGATCGGCGAGTTATGACTGTCTTTCGTTCTTCTATTACAGTCTGGATGAGGGGCTTGAGTATCATGGACAGAAGAAACTGTCCTAACGTCCGATCCTCGCGCTTGTCACGGTCTGAGGATGTGAGTAGAATGCATAGGAGTTCGCCGGCACAGCACCATTTAGGGCTGAGTATTTCCTGTGTATTGACCGCTCTTTTGCAGAAGTCAAAGATGAGATTGCCGCCGATGGAAGGGAAGAAGTTCCGTGCGTGCTCGAGTGCCAGGTAGAGAATAGCTGCCGCTCCTTCAGTACCATCTTCCATCAAAGGCGAGAGTGTTTCCTTAAAGAATGAAGATTCGTTTGAATGCTCCAACACAGCGCCTAGTAGTTTTCTGGATGGTGTTGTTTTGAAGCCGGTGTCAATGTCCTCGTACCTAAACTTGTCGAGTTCGTCGTCGCTGAGTTTCAGGAGGGCTCGGGTGCCCTCAGCTTTCCTCGATGCTTTTTTAACGAACCTCCGCGCTACAATTTCGTCGCCATCGGGTTCTTCCTCCAAAATTATCACTAAATCTTCTGCTGCGCTGGACCGCTGCAGTCGTGCGGCAGTTGGCTCATCCTCTCCCTTAGCGGCATTAATAAGTTCTTTGAGGAGTCTCCTCGCTCGCCTCTTGATAAGGACGAGGTTCAGTCGCGTCTGGATGGCAGAAAACGGACCACTCCGCCGCTGTTTTTTCGATAAGAAAATCCGTGATCAGCTGGGGGCGAGGTGCGGCTGGGTGCTATGGCTCACGGATGGTTCAAAATCGCTTGCGGATGATTGTGAACCCCGCTGAGAGGGATTAGAGCCCGAGTCCGAGCCGGAGAAGTGCTCTATTAAGACGCTGTCCACCGAACGTCGAGACGAGGCATGACTCGCTGAACTTCGCGCGTCATCTTGATCTGACCCATCACCCCTGGAGTAAGAGTCCCGTCGACGCCATGCTTTCTGCCGCTGTGGGAGTTTCCTGTGTGGGGTAAACAGTCTAGGATACATTTAGCAGTTGTCCTTCGGGATGAGTAAGAGTAGTAGAGGGAAATGGGATGGGGATTGAGGAGTGGTTGACCGGCAACGTGCAATCAGCCTTCGGCAAAGGCGTGTTCGGCGGCACGGCTCCGCCACGGACCGGCCGGGGATAAAGTGGTTGTGACGAAGCATAAATCTCAAGCGACGGATGGCCAGTGCTTCCAGGACAAATGCATATACAAAACATGAAATACCGCTCTTGCGTGTGTCTTGGCAGGATCAAGAAGGCGGCCGTCGGCCGATAGGGAATAGGGCCAGACCTCGGAGTTCACTCCCCCTGCTTTGTGCAAAAAGGCGAGGGTACGGTCATCGACCGCATCTATGCCTAATGAAAGTTTCCAGCCATAGACGTATATTCTTATTTGTAGAGCTGGGGGCTCGGACAGGTGAGAAGCGAAGGGTAATGATCACAAGGCATACTTACCAACTTTTGCCTTGCTTACATCCTTGCTTCAGCAAATGGGATTGCCAGTGGGGCAGAGCCTTCCCAGAGTCTCGTAATTTACACCGTGAGTTGCCCGAAATGCATGCCGCGTCAAGCTCCAAGTGCTGCCGAACCCGCACATACTCAAAGGGACTACTGGGTGCCCTATTACGGAAATTTTCTCCGACTGTTTGGTTTGAGCCTGCAGCACTGCTGGCCCAGATCTTTCGAGTCCATTAATGCAAGAGAATCGCTGTGCAACGACAGGGGGTCCTAGAACTCTCTGCCAAATGTGTGTGGATGCAGAAGTCGGGCGGCGGAAAGGGAGAAGGACCCAGCGGCAGAGAGTGACCAAAAAAGTCAACGGGTCGGGGCGTGTTTCAGATTCTCGTACTAGCGCTGGACATTCCCGGATTGGGGTATTGCGGTGAAGGCATAGTGTCCCCGTTGTATAAATAGTAACGCGCGACGCTTGTCCTTTTTCGGCATTGTTTACCCATTATGTAATCCCGCCGGCGTTTGCATCCAAGACTGCCAAGCTGCTCTTGAGCTTGATATCTGTTTAATTGACGTCTTTGTATATATCTCGCACAGAAGATGGTTTACTGCAATGAGCCTTCTGATGAACAAATACGCTAGCAGAAAGGAGGGAAGCGGCGAAAGAGACGGGAATGTTCTTGCCGAAAAGGAAAGAGAAAGGCGGTAAATAATGCCTAAACATGTCCACCCTGTGTTACTTCCGGCGCTCTGCATTCTCCTTTTGCTTCGGTTCGGCCTATGTCTCGTTGTCAGTACATCGACGGTTCGACCATCGGCCCTACTTAAAGGCCGACATGAAGCTCCATTCTGGTCTGCCAAGCCCCTCTTCCCTTCTTCACTTCGTTCCGCATTCATACCCATCAGCCCTTCCGCTCCTACTAATCTTATACCCTAATATGTTTACCTCCCGTATTCTCGCTTTCTCACTCCTCGTAACTCTTGCTTCCGCTCTGCCGGCCGACATCACTGAACGTGTTCCGGACCTCAAAGATCTCACCGAAGACGAAGCGTTGTCCCTAGTCGAGCGGGCCACTCTAGCCCCTGTTTATAGCAAATGCACGACCCCCAACACCGTTGCCATTACTTTCGGTGAGTGAGCGCGTGCTAGCTTTGGGCGGGGAGCTTTTTATTTGAATTTGGACCGGACCCTAACCGGCTTTCTGTTGATAGATGACGGACCCTACACCTGGAACACCGACATCGTCAATACTCTGAAGCAATACAATGCCAAAGGAACATTCTTCGTTAACGGAAATAACTGTCAGTCTCGTGATTTCTGCAGTGAGGGGCCTCTATTGACCGAATCTGCCATACGTTCGCGATGTAGACGAGTGCATCTACTCGACGGCCAACGAGCAGCGTGTCAAGACCGCGTACAAAGCTGGTCACCAGATCGCTTCTCATACTTGGTGAGGGTTTTCTATTCGCAATACACTGCGGTTTCGCTGACACGGCACACCTTTTCAGGGCTCACCTTGACTGGACCACCCTCTCAAAGGATAAACGTACGTTCCCTTCCTCCGCAGTGCCCCCTCCTGTCTTGAATCTAACGCAGCTCTTCTTCGCCCGCCACAGTTAAGTCCGAAATGACGAAAACCGACACAGCCTTGACCAAGATCCTCGGCGTCAAACCAGCGTTCGTTCGCCCGCCTTACGGAAACTACAATAACGCGTCTCGCGAAGTCGCCGCCGCCAACGGTCAAGCCATCGTCATCTGGGACTTCGACTCGGGCGATTCCATCGGCAAAACGGTTCAACAAAGCGAAACAGAGTACACTAATGTTGCTAACAAGAAGCCTTCGACCATCTTGGCGCTGAATCACGAGACGTACGAGACGACCGCGAAGCAGGTTTTACCTTACGCTCTGAAGACGCTGAAAGCGAAAGGCTACAAGTTTGTTACCGTTGCGGAGTGCCTTGGAGGAAAGAACCCCTACTTGACGAAGACTACTCCAGGAAAGCGTGATGTGCGTGTCAACCCTCTCCTCTCCTTGATATGATGAAGCATACTGATGATGATATGAAATTTTATAGTCCACTTGGAAGTGTTAAACACCAGTATGCCCTCTGTCCTCATCCATTCGCATCGAGCTACTTCAGCCTACCTATTACCCGCATTCATACCTCGGCGACTCGCTCGATCAAACCCTGCATACACTCTACTCTCATTTTACTCCCTTTTCCCTCCCAAATTGTTTTCCCCTTCATTTTACGCGCTTTTTATTTGTGGTGTTTATTGGACCTCGAATTTCTCTGATACCACGGACTACTTTAATTAGTTTCTAATGCCGCACTCACTCTCCTTCCTTTCGTTTCGTTAGACACTACATGTGTGGATCTTGGCAAATCTGACCTTTGTCACGGGGCAGTTTCGTGCCGTACATCATACCCCTTACTATTACCTATCACCGCCAAGCACTTTCGAGCATCTTTCGATAACTAGGCAGCGCGACCTACAATAAGCGCAAGCAAGATTACGATTACGTTCGCGGAACCGTACACACTACGTGAATACAATCAAGCAATGCAATCAAAGGCCATTACTTGGCGCGAGAAATCAGCAACAGCAAAGGGATCCAAACGGCATACCATTCACAAACCCAAATCATCCGAGGATTATCAATAATCGGGGCAAGACCGTATAGGAGCTGCATCAAGTTGATCGCGAACTGTTACCATCCATGTTCCTAAATTCCTCGGGAAGATCCGAGGTGTCCTCTCGGCAATGGGGTGGAACGCCCCAGCGATCCGCGGCCAGAGTGCAACGCTTCAGCAGAAGAATAGCTTGACCCCTCTGCACGTCGGGCACATCCTCGTGCTCTTTAATCGTTACCACGGTATCGACCATAGCTTTTGTGATATGCAGGGAGAAGTGTTCCTTGTCCATTCTCTGAACGATGTTGCCGAGGCAGGTCATGGCTAGACCCTTCGCTCTCCACACGCCTCGATCTGGAGGGTCCTGAGTCCTTGTATGTGACAGCACGTACGCCAGAAATTTGCATGCGCCTCCCTTGACCAATGCCCGATGAACCTCGACGTCGATGATTGGAATGTTTGAAAGCCACAGTAAACGTTCCACCAGACCGAGCGGCTCGTAAGGGTTTGTGTTGGGATCCTCGAGCTCAATTTTGTTATCTTCGAGAATTGTTGCGTATGCACAGGTGGTATCCGCAGTGGCAGGAGGGCTCTCTGATGGTGCGCCGGTAGTAGTAAACCCGAGATGAAGGAACGTGGAAATAGCCAAAATATCAACGAACTACAGTGATGACAATCGTGATTATAATGGTGGACATCATAATGCATGGAGAGATGTTCTAGGCATTGGATACAAAATGCAAATCGGAGACAAAACCACAGAATTCAGGCTCCACGTTCCGAAACTCCTACATCAGACCGGAGGGGTCCTCTCGGTGGAAGGCCCGAACACCCAAGCGATCCGCTGTCAGAGTGTAACGTTGCAGCAGGAAGATGGCTTGGCCTCTCTGGACTAATGGGGCCGCCGCATCCTCCTTGATCGCTACGACAGAGTGGATCATCCCCCCGTTAATGCAATTGAAAAATTGTTCCCTGTTCATCATCTCGACAATGTTGCCGAGACAGGTTATTGCGAGACCTTTGGCCCGCCAGAGACCTCTATCATCCCGCGCTAGATCTCCCGTGTAATTCAGAGCTTTGGCGAGAAATTCGCATGCACCTCCGTCGACCAGTGCAAGATGGATTTTGTTCTCCGCCGCCTCCGTATTTGAAAGCCACAGTAAGCGTTCCACGAGGCCGAGCGGCTCGTACAGGTTTCCGTTCGAAGAATTGAGTCGGACTACCCCTTCTTTCAGCTGGCGAGACAAGGCTCCGCTGAATGTGGAATCTGGAAGAGAGCACAGACCGACAATACAAAGATCATCTTTTGCGCTAAAAGGTTTAAGGGTGATCTATTGATATTGGTTAGAAAGGAACTCATCATCCATCAGAGACACACCTTCTCCAAAGCGTCCGCTTCTTGGAACTCAAACACCCAGGGATGCAGCGTCATATCCATGATTAAATCTGCGAATTTGGAAAGGTCGACTGCGGAGAAGAGTTCCAGAACCGATGGGAACTCGATAAATGAAATCAGTGTCAGGACCGCCAGTCCCCTTTCCGTGGTTAGACTCCGCGGACCACTATGCGGTGGGCAGACGAAGCTCACCAGTATCTGTAAGAATGACTTGAAAGGGGCTGAACGAGTTAAGGTCGGCAACTGTCCTTCTTCGATCCTCCTGCAACACACGGCGATGAGCGGGAGTACCGGAAGCCCCTGGTAAGTGAGGTGATTGTCGAACACCCCGGATCCCGCCAATTGTGAGTTTTCCATTACAGAGTGGATAAGATCCCGGAGTATAATAAAGAGATATAATTGTAGGGGTACCTTCTCCTCCCACTCGGCATGGTCAGGATACTTGAGGAGCATGCACAGGAGTTTTACCCCGCAGTACCATTTAGGGCTGAGGGGTTCTTCTACAAGAACTACTTTACTGCAGAAGTTAAAGACGAGCTGGTGGTCAACTTGAGTGAAGAACGCCCGCGCCTCCTTCATGGCGAGGTAGAGAATGGCTGCCGTCCCCTCCGTACTAGCCCCCAGGAGAGGCGTAATAATTCCTTGGAAGAATGAAGACTCGGTCGAATGCTCCAGCACCAGGGCAAGCAGTTTTCGGTGCGCCATGGGTGTGGAAATGGGGCTGATGGCCTCGTACGCAAAGTTGTCAAGCCCGTCATCACTGAGCTTTAAGAGAGCTTGCATAATCTCATCTTTTTTTGACGACTGTTCCACGAAAGCCTGGACTACAACTTCTTCGCCATCAAGTTCTTCCTCCATGATTTGCACTAAACCCGCCGCTGCGTCGCACCGCTGTTCTTTCGCGACCGTTGGCTTGTCCTCTTTCTTGTCCGCCTCGACGAGTTTGCCGAGGAGTTTCCTCGCTCGTCTCTTGACTAGACTGCGATTTATATTACTCGCCAGCTTCGAAAACCAGCCCCTTCGCTGGTTTGTCTTGGGAAGTATACTGTTATCAGCGGGTGACGCGATGCGGCTGGGGGCGAAAGACTAACAGGCTCCTCGGAATCGCTTGCAGATGATCGTGGGCTCGGCGGAGAAGGGTTGGGACTTGAATCGCAGGCGGAGAAGTCCTCTACTAGTAAGCTGTCCACAGAGCCTTGGGACGAGCCGCGACTTCCTGAGCTGTGCCTGTCATATTGGTCTGACTGATATCCTGTGGAGTAATGTCGACTCGATGGTTCCAGCTGCCACTGCATCGGTTTCTTAGACGGAATAGTCCTGCGATTACCAAGCATTGCTATTGTTGTACTTAGGGATGATTAAAGGTAGTAGAGTGAAGCTGTGGCAATCGGGTCGAGGATGGGTTAATCGGAACGTGCAATCGGTGTTCACAAAGCGTGTTCAGCGTGACGTCTCCGCTACGGACCGGCCGGGGATAAGGGAGTGGTAAGCACCAAGTCCACATTTCGAGAGATCGTCGGATATCCATTATTAATTTCATAACAGATGCATATATGCAAGCCAGCAAAGCTCGCTCTCGCATGTTTCCTGACCGATAGGGCAAGACGCGTCAAGCGCTAGGTGTGACCTCCGGGTTCGCGCCGACTTCCCCATGCATTGCCCGAAAAAGCGGGGAGCACAGCCATCGACTGCCTCTCTGACCAATGACTGTTTCTAACTGCGAGTGTGAGATAGGGGTGGATTCTCACCTGTCGAGCTTTGAGCTCGGATAGCTAAGAAGCGAATGGTGAGATCACATGGCGTTCCTACCCACTTTTGCCGTGCTCTGCGCTTCAGCAAGTGGGAACGCCAGCGAGGCAGAGCCTGTCGCAGAGTCTCGTAATTTTGCACTGGGACTGTCCCGAATTGCATGCCGCCTCAGGGTCGGGCCGCAGCTGAACCCACGCATCGCCCTTAGGAATTGCTGAATATTCCTCAGCCTTGTTCGGCATCACGCTCGCTGAAATGACCAGACCCATGCATAGTATTCAAGCGAATCTATGTGGAATATGGATTGGGGTGTGCAAGAGGATCATGGGACGCTTTGCCGCGGTCGAGTGTGAATTCAACGCGGAAGGCGGGGGCGGGAAGGGAGAGGGGGCGCGATTCTCTTGGCGGAAAGGGATAGAAGGCGCCCAGCGGCCGACCGTCCACGGCAAGACCCTGCTTACATCCGGTATTCTCTCCCCGGCCTCGCTCTGCTTGGTCCGAGCGTACGACAAGTTGAATCTCATCATCCACGGGACCAACAAAAGGACTCTGCTATATAAGGTCTCGTCCATCTCTCACTTTCGACCGCCAGGCTCCCCCTCTTACGCCTTCGTCCGCATTCCAACTCATCTCATACCCCCTCACGAACTTGACCTCCTCCTCCTCTTCCTCCTACTAATCTCTAAAACTCTTCAACATGTTCACGACTTCTCGCCTGCTTGCCCTCTCTCTCCTCGCGACCCTCGTCTCGGCTCTCCCCGCTAACTTCACCGAGCGTGCCCCCGAGCTCGGCGATCTCACCGAGGACGAAGCTTTGTCCTTGGTCGAACGCGCCACCTTGGCACCCGTCTATAGCAAGTGCACGACCGCCAACACCGTCGCGATCACTTTCGGTACGTTTCGCTCTTCATGAGCCGGCGGGGGCCGGTTGTTTTGATTTGATTTTCGACTGGACCCTAATTGTCCCGACCCCTTTTGTTTGCACCCGGCAGACGACGGCCCATACATCTACAACACCGACATTGTCAATACCTTGAAGCAGTACAACGCCAAGGCAACGTTCTTCGTCAACGGTAACAATTGTGAGTGGAATCTCTGTGGCCTGGACCAAACTGGCACCCACCCCCACCTCCTCGTCCAGACCAGTGCATCTACTCCACCGACAATGAGAAACGTCTCAAGGCCGCCTATAACGCTGGGCACCAGATCGCTTCCCACACCTGGTTCGTTCGTCTATCTGCGCCTGAGACGGGCGCTGTTTGCTGACGGGTGGACGACCTTCTCTCTCAGGGCTCACCTCGACTGGCAGACGCTGTCGAAGGATAAGCGTACGTCTCTCTTGAGCCACCTCTCACTGCTCATTCTCGATCTAACACACTCCTCCGTTCATAGTCAAGTCCGAAATGACCAAAGTCGACACGGCTTTGACCAAGATCCTCGGCGTCAAGCCCAACTTCGTTCGTCCTCCATACGGAAGCTACAACACCGCTTCTCGCGAGGTCGCCGCCGCCAACGGCCAATCCATCGTCATCTGGGACTTCGACTCCGGCGATTCCGTCGGCAAGACCCCCGCGCAGAGCAACAAGCTTTACGACGACCTTGCCAAGAAGAAACCCTCGACCATCTTGACTTTGAACCACGAAACTTATTCGGGCACCGCCAAGACCGTCTTGCCTCATGCTTTGTCGGTTCTCAAGGCTAAAGGCTACAAGTTCGTCACCGTTGCTGAGTGCCTTGGTAATAAGGCTCCTTATGTGAAGAAGACCGCTGGAAAGCGCGACGTACGTACCCGACTCGGTCCCGCCTTCTTTGATATCGCAGTTTACTGATAATGGTTCCGCTTTTTGCAGTCTACCTGGAAGTGCTAAACGTCCCCCCCCTCCCCAACTCCTTCGTTCCGCTCAAACTACCTAATCACCCCGCACCCGTCCCACTACTCAATTATCAATACCCTAACGACGTCCGCCTCTTGAACAATTTTTCTTATTCGTTTATTCCTTCTGGTTTTTTGCTTTGTTGATTGGACCTTGCTTTTTTCCACATCACGGACTTACTGTTTTTCGCTTCTCTTATCGTGCATTTCGGACCCTCCATTTCTTACGAATGCTTGTTTATCCATACTAAAGCCTAACTCTTCTCTTTACGTTCTCGTCACGGAACAGTCTTATTTTCGTAACCGTACGTTATCCTTTTTACGCTCTGTCGTCGTTGAACCCTGCTTTTCGTCGAGTTTGTCGGCTTCGATGACTTTTTTGCCTTTCTTCGTCGTGGCACCGTAATAGTAACAGACTTGGGATCGTCTGGTCTGTTGCTTTCATTAATGCCATACCTTTTTGGTGGTTGTTGTCGGTGAACATGATCTGGCCGCGCGGAGTGACCTTCGACATCCAGCCTATTGGCACTGAGGATTTTTGGCTCGACGCTCAACACGGTGGCGCGGGCTGGCCCCGAAAGCCGAGCTCCAGGGTCGATGCATCGTCATAAACAAACCAAAAGTGAAGCCACATGACACTCAGGACGCGTTCGAAGGGCCAACAACGTCATCTGACTTAGTCATGAACGGGCAAACGATGGAAGCCGAAGCTTGTCTTTCAACCTGCCAAGCCAAACGTCGGATTTCTAAAGAGGGCAGAAGCAGGGTAGTGAGTGCCAAGAAATACGGAAGTTGGAGCACCGGAGGCTAAACAATACTTTGTGTTTCAAACCCTTTTCGGCCAGGTCTCCCTTGGCACTAGTCTTCGTCTTGCCTTGGCCTGTCAAAGCCACCTCACTCGGGGAGGGTGTCGGCCTCGGCGTAGTGGCTGAGGGAGGCCCGTCAGCTGGGGTCTGAAAGCTACTGGTCTGCACAACTCTTTCGAGATTCGCCGGACATCAAACGGCACGTACGTCTATCACTCCCTGCTTCCCGGGATACCGCCTCTTCATCGCACCAGTCAGTTTACACCAATCGTGCTGACACTCCGGATCGAGGGTCTCGTAAAACCGTAGAGCGTCTCCGTATAGGAACGTCGGTAAGACGTCGCTGGCGCGTTCGTGCGCCATGTCTAGGGTCACGTCGATGCTTCTGATGAAGTCCGCGAAGGACAGTGTGGGGTCGCTCCCGTCGAATACGGGAAAATCTAGCGGGCGGAGGGTGAACATCCGGGTGACCATCGTCTAGGATTAGCGGATTTGAGACTTGGCGTTTTTCTTGGTGTCGTGGTTTTGTGCGAAGTTGCCAGCGAAGAGGGGGTTGAAAAACGTCCGGACCCTCATGGTGGCAGTGCCAAGGGCTTTCGTTGGATGTTCGTGAGAATAGCGAAGGGGTTTCTCTATGAATATAGATTTGAGTTACGGGACGAATGTCGAGCGGTGGGAGAATCTTCGTGAATAGCACGAAGTGGTGTTTTGTTGTGTGAGGGAGTTGTGGGGGGCACTCATGGTTTCCAATTCTCCATCCAGCTTACACTCGGGTATTCCCATGAAGAAGGGCAGGATGAGTCTCGCTAGATGCAGACTTAGAAAACAGACCATCCCGATATATTGTTGAGCGTCACCATGGGCAGAGGTGAGTGTTTTACCCAGCCGCATCAGGACCAAACCCAACTTTCAACTAAATTTGTTTGTGTTTGTGTTTGGCTTTGGATACTTGGTCCCTTGCACACAATCCGAACAGACCAGGAATCCTACTCTACTACGGAAAAGGTGACAAAGGTGTGACGACAACAATCAGAGTCAGCCTACCGATTATATATAAGAAAAGCTTATTGCAGTGAGTATTGTTGGTGTTTCAGTACCCCCACCTTGAGACCAGCAGACTGACCTCCACTTTCCTCGCGCTTACCGCCAAAACGACGACCCCATATTCTCGAGCAAGTTGTGTCGACTTTGTTTTTACCGGTTGATGGCAGAAGAAATGACACCCGACCTCTCTGAGGAGCAAGCTATGGATAGAGCTGTGAGCGCCCGTCTCGGCGAGGTGTGAATTATTAAGCTAAACTGGGCTGGTCTATAGTCAAAGATTCTCGACGGGATGTCCAGCTACCGAATCCCCATGAACAGAATCAGAAGAACAGAAACTGCACCTCGTGCTCAGGGCGGTCAAGGGAGCATTATCGTTGCAAATCTTATCCCGGCCGATGGATCCGTTGTTTCGAGGTCCGAGCAAGTGGTGGCGGTAAAGATATTCGAGTTCGATCGAGAAGACGCCAAAGAGAGTACTAAGTTTTTCAAGGTATCTCTTCTTCCTATTTGGCATTTCCCGTCATGAACGTTAATGCTCTTCCTAGTCTTTCGTGAATGAGCTTGGCCTGATGACGACATTTTCTCACCCTAATATCATACGACTCGTTGGATTTGTGGAGGATATGCAGCGGGGGGATGCTTGGATTGTATTACCATGGGAGGAGAATGGGAACGTTCGGGAGTTTCTGCGTTCGGGAGAGTGGGACATTCCTGAACGCATCTCGTTGGTGAGTGCTCGTGCAGATCGTGCTCTATCCGCAATCCCTGAACGAACGACCAACCTAGATTCGAGACGTAGCACATGGAGTTCAATACTTGCATACGAGAGAGCCTCCAATCTGTCATGGTGACCTCAAGTCGGTGAGCGTTTGCGGTTACATTAGAAGTTGTCCTACCCTCATTAAGCGGTCACTCAGCTGAACATCCTCGTCAATTCCTCGTGCAATGCCGTAATCACTGACTTTGGGTCCGCTCGCGCCTATCGACCCACCGCCGAAGCGAAAGAACATCAGATGGAATCTGCTAATCAAGGGGTCAAACCTGATATCAAACAAGGATCGGCAGATATCAAGATCATGTTTAACGATCATGCCATGGAGCTTACATTAACGGGTCCCCAGTTTTCTCTTCGTTGGACCGCCCCTGAAATTCTGGACAACGGGGTTCAGGACTTGCGGAGCGATATGTGGGCTATCGGTTGGATCTGTTGGGAAGTAAGTGCACTCTAGAACAAGGAATTTCGGTTTTGGCGAATCCTGATGGGGGACGGGATGTCAGATTGTCACCGGTAGATTTCCATTCGAGGATCTGGTTAGAGACGTTGAGGTCATAGTTCATACTATCAACGGAAAATTGCCCGCTATCCGGGAGAATGCAGAGCTGTCCCATGTTCTCGAACTTTGCGGTTTGATGTCGGAATGCTGGCTCGCGAACCCACACCGAAGGATTGATGCGTCCACCTTTCAGCAAAAGATCTGCTTGATGGTGAGTGCTTCTATCGAAATTGGTAGTCTTTATTTTTGACTTAGCAACTCGGTTAGCCATCGGTGGTCCCCTCTGGACAAGTCACTGGTGGCTCAAAGGTCCGGTCCGCGGCCCTCCTAGTAGAGCTCGGGACTATGTATCGTCTTCAGGATGACCCGGAGACGGCCGAGTCCCATTACAAGGCAGCTGTCGACGTTGCGACTCAAACAAAGGACGAGAGGACTAATGGAGATGCTCTTTATGGCCTGGGAAATACATACCGTGCTCGATCAAGATATCGAGAGGCGGAGAAGGCCTTCATTAAGTCCCGCGAGATCCGCTCTCGCATTGGTGACCATCTGGGTGCAGCGAAAGCGTTAGATGGCCTGGCAGAGATTTATCGGGTTCAAACGAGGTATCAAGACGCAGAAAAGGCACTCATGGAAGCTTACGAGAACCACCTTCATATTGGCAATCACCTGGGTGCGGCGAACGCGTTGGATGGCCTCGGCAATACCTACCGCGCCCAATCGAAGCATCAAGACGCGGAGAAGGCCCTCAAGGATGCCCACCAGATTCAATGTCGCATTGGAAATGACCTGGGTGCGGCTACTGCATTAGACGGCCTCGGAGAATTATTTCGGGCGCAGTCGAGGTATAAGGAGGCTGAGGAGGCTTTCGGCGACGCTCACCAAATCCATACTCGCATTGGAAACGAACTGGGTGCGGCGAACGCATTGAATGGCATGGGAGATACCTTTCGTCTTCAGGCGCGATATCAGGAAGCGGAAAAGGCCTTTCAAAGTGCTCGCGAGGTCTACGTTCGAATCGGCAATGACCTCGGTGCGGCAAACGCGTTGGTTGGTCTGGGAGGTATTTATAACGATCAATCGAGAATTCAAGAGGCAGAATCAGCATTTATGGAAAGCCACAGAATTCACTCTCTGATTGGCAATGATCTGGGTGCCGCTCAGGCATTGAAAGGATTAGGAGAGATGTACCGCGCGCAGTCACGGAGCCACGAGGCAGAACAGGCCTTTAAACAAGCCCACGCTATTCACACGCGCGTCGGCAATAGCCTAGGAGCTGCAAACGCATTGATTGGGCTAGGAGAAATATGTCGTGCTCAGCTCAGGTATCGGGATGCGGAGAGCGCGTTTGTTGAAGCCCGCGACATCCACTCTCGTATCGGCAATGAGCTGGGTATGGCGAATGCCTTGACTGGTCTGGGAGAAACCTACCGTGCTCAGTCAAGAAACAAGGAAGCGGAGGAGGCTTTCAATGATGCTCATGATACCCAAGCTCGCATAGGCAACGACCTCGGTGTGGCAAGTGCGCTGGATGGCCTGGGAGAGATTTACCGCACGCAATCAAGGTATCAGGAAGCAGAGAAGGCTTTCAACGCCGCCCACGAGATCCATATTCGTATTGACAATCAAATAGGTGCTGCGAATGCATTAGATGGCCTAGGAGAAGTTTACCGCGCTCAGTTAAGGTACCCAGAAGCAGAGAACACGTTCATTGAATCTCGCAGGATCCATTCTAGCATTGGCGAGGACTTCGGCGCAGCGAATGCATTGATTGGTCTCGGGAATACTTATAGTGCCCAGTCAAACTATCAAAAGGCAGAAGATGCTTTAAACGCAGCTCGTGAAGCTCATTCTCGCATAGGCAACGACATGGGGGTGGCGAGTGCGTTGGATGGCCTGGCACAGATGTATCATGCTCAGGCACAATATCAGGAGGCGGAGAGGGCGTTAATCGACATTCTCGAGATTCACTCTCGTGTCGGAAATGAATTCGGTACCGGTAGCATATTACAGAGCCTCGGGAGGCTTTATCGCGACCAGATGCAATACGACGAGGCGGCCAACGCCTACCGACAAGCACTGGCTGCTTTCGATAAGGCCGATGACCTTCATAACAGAGCGGGAACGTTGTTATTCCTGGGAGAAATCCACCACGCTCAGCAGGCGTACATAGAGGCCGAGGGTGCTGTCAGCGAAGCCCTTGCGATTTGGACCAGGGGTGCTGACGACGAAGGTCAAGCGGACGCCTCGCTATTGTTGTCCGAGATATTCAACTCTCAATTAAAGTATTCCGAAGAGATTGGCGCACTAAATCAGGCGGAAGCTGCGCTCGACCGAATCGGTCACAATGCAGCTCGAGCGGCAACCTTGGATCGACTGGCCGATCTCCACCTGCGACAGGCTAACGAGGCCGAAGCGGAGAAGTATTATCGCCTTGCCCAAGCCCTATATTCTGGCATAAAAGACACACTTAACGAAGGAAACGAGTTGCTGAGTCTTGGAACATTGTACACCCGACAAGGCCGACAACCAGAAGCAGAGGAATCTTTCAATCAAGCACGAGTGGCATTCGCTAGTATTGCTGACGATGAAAATGAAGTGAGAGCCTTGGACGGCTTGATGGCAGCATACACGATGCAAGGGAAATTAGACCAGGCGAAGGCCGTTTGTATCGAAGCTTGTGAAATTTACACACGGATCGACCAACCCATGAGCGAGATTTGCACCGCCACTTGGGAGCTTCCGGATCTGTAGTCACCCCCCGAATCGCTATAAAAATGACCCTCGAGCCAGGACTTCCCAGCTGCTTGTGGTTAGGTACGCATCTGTTTTGCTACATGCTGAAAGCCGCGGGTGGGAGGCTAATCTGCTTTTCGCTAAAGATCCGTATTCTCTCTTTAGATTCACCTTTGCAACTATCTTTCTCCTGTTCCTGGGTTGCTAGAGTTTCCTTGTGATACTTTGCCAAATGAATGTGTTCACGAGCCACTCGGCCCCATGGTAGTTGAGATAGCCCGTCAGAGCCCCTTCATCGTGTTCCACGTGATGGCTCATGCCACCGTTATGTAAGCTGCACGAGCACTTTATTTCCGACCAGGTAAGTCGGCGTAGTCGATTTTCGTGGTCTCGAGATTCGAGATGCTACGATTACATATTATCTACGTTCGGTCGGACCTTTCTGGATTCCCGCTCGCCAGGTTTCCAGAGTCAATGGCTATATATGTTTAGTTCTGGCTGTCACACATACGTATAGTGCTCAGGAAAGCTTCGATGGTCATTGTATTTGAGCCTTTGTCGAGCCGCTTTGCCACGAGCGGGTCGCATTCTGGGTCGCACACTCCAGGCTTGGGTCAAGGTTTTGCATAAGGTCCTTTGAATTCTGCGACAAGTCCTTTCGACGGAACGTGAATTCATGGGGAATCGATAGTGCCGAACGGGTTAAAGTGGGTGGTCGTGGCACTCATTGGGTCTGGTGTTCAAAAAAGAACCTTCCCGATGGAATTTGAGCTTCGTGTGGGGCAAGGTATGAGGTATCGCTCCAAGGCAAGCAGTGGCGATGTTTTCGTCACTACTCGGATTGTAGAAAGTGAGTACTACCGGGGAGAAGGAACAGGGTACTGTGGAATCTTATATAGTCAAGTGGCCGAGGGTCGAGCTATCAGTTTCATACTGCTCTCGCTAGATGGAATAGTCTGCTGAGGGGTAAGAATCCCTTTACTATTGTATCACGTCTATCCTCCAGGTAATATCTATCAAGTCCAGTACAGTCCATATTAGTAACGTGCCGTATATTTACTTGAATAGAGAAGGACGTTACCCGCGATGTCGTTTACAAGATAACGAGAACGGTCGACCTTTTATCTCAACGTTGACCTCACTGTATACTTCGCCGGAGGCGATTTCTGGCGATTCCAAGCGCTCAAGAATGGCCCACGACAGAATAGAAAGTCGGTAAGGGCAACCCATTCGGTCAATTGCCGTTCTGGAGAGATGTGCCGGGGGCCGAGTGGCGACCCTGTCAAATATCCTACAGGGAAAGGGAGGGAAGGGGTGCATGTTGAGGGCGTTAAGCGACTGCCGAATTTAATATCAGACGACATATGCTCCTCTTACCGTGCTTTCTCGGACCCAATACTTCATGACGGCTGCCTATTGTCGCTTCCCCGTAATTAAGACAAAAACAGAAACCTACTCGGTAACTTTCTAAAGGTAAACATATCATTTGACTTATGCATGGCTCAGGTTAAAGTCTCAAGACTTGCTTACTGCTTTGTCATTCCCCCCTTGACGGTGATCAGAAGTGATTTCTGCGCAGAGAGGACAGCTTCCTTATCGTTCAAGTTAATTTCCGCTTCTACCTTGCAAGAACGGGGCCCCATAGATTGTATGAGAAACGAGTAAACTGTGATTTGAAGGTCCTGGTGTCCCCCAAGATGTGAGACTAGAAGGTCTGCAGTAGTGTCGATAGTCATAAACTCACCAATCGGGGAGGCTGTGGACTGGGAGTTCGAGCGAGAGAAAGCCTTCGGATCATTGCGAGCAATCTTCCTTCTTCTGAAATCGATTTCTTTCGGAAAAAGAGGGGAATCAGCGCCACGATACCACGTAGGACTGAGAGAAGTCGTTTACGTTTGCGGTCATTCCATCAGCTGTCGTGGTGCCAGCCTGAGACCGTGCAAGCGGAGGTGTTTCAGGGACCGTACGAACACCAGTTTGAGCCAAACGGCCAGACACAATCTTGAAGGGAGGAAACTCTCGGAGTAAGTAACCATTCGTGTCTGGTTCAAGGTATCACCTTGACTGACCAGCTGAGGGAGCGGCCCAGGAAACCGTTGAACCATCTCACCCACGAGCTGATTCCAGTCACTCTGACAAGAGGATGGGAGGCTCTCATAGAAACGTAAGGCCTCTCCATACAGAAGGATTGGGAGTAGATCTATCCAGTCCTTGCTGTGACCTTGCCCTGGAACCGTTATGCTACTAACAAGCTCCAGGAACGAGAGAGGTGTGTTACTTCCATTAAATATAGCGTCTGTGTGGGGCGGCATTATGGGCAAGGGACTTAGTAAAAGAGCTGACGTATAGATTCCGCTACGCAAAGCTGTGCACGAGGCTTCGGTTCCGAATCACCCGAACACTCTTGCTGTCAGGGCATTAAGCTCTCTGCCCCACCTCAGTAGTAATCAGAGGCCTAGACATGGGACATTCTATTGCAGTTGACATTTGAATTCGGTCTCGACGGGTGGAGAGATCAGGTCTCGGAGTTCGAGATGCGGGGCAGCATGATCGCCTGACGTCAAACGACGTTAATAATCCATGTTATCTCTATTGAAGAAAGAATGGTAATATAGTATGAGCGAGTTGGACGGTTATTTTCTGTAACAGAGTAGTTACCCAGAACTCACCAGCTAGGTTTTCGGAACGTCTCGACGAGCTTTGTTGGAAGAAGCTTTGAATGGTATATTCCGCCGTAGGACCTGTCCCATTGTAATTTGGAGTGGTCATGAAAGGTTGGCCATGATATAGAAAATCCGCAAGGGGATGATATAATACGGCCTGCCGCTCAGGGGTGATGTGCGCTTGATGTAGGTACGACTTATATGAGGTTTCTGCATCAAAAACAAAATCGAGTAACGAGGGTAGGTCTTAAATCCAGTACTAATAGTAATTTGGGTTTCTTACTAAATTGCCTTGGCCATAGAACTTTATGTCGGGCACCAATACTTGCAGTGCCGTGGTTGAGGCAGTACGTGAACCCGACACGACAGCTTTATACGGAAATTGTATTGTTGCACGTTAGAAGTAGCTTGATATTTCACCAGAAGCTCACTTCTTGACGTCGGTTTTCTTCACGGTGATCAAGGGTTTCTCCCTCGCAGATTGTAATGCTGCTTGGTCATGTAAATCCACTTTTGCTTCTAGTGAGGCGGGAAGTGGCTTCCGAGCTGTCCTTCCCTGAAGGAATTCAATGATGAATGAGTATATGGTGATCTGAGGTTCCTGAATCTGTGCAACGTCTTGTAAGGCTCAGAATAGCAATAAGGTGGCTTGGAATACCAGTTGAGGACTTTGATTGAGGGATATTTTTCTGACTAGACCCGTCATATATGACTGCTGAGATGAAACGACATAATACCGTGACCTGAAGTAACAATACGATGAAGAAAGGTACCTTTGTCCCCGGCGTGCTGTCGCCTTGTTTTGCTTCCTTTATAAAGTAGCGCAATAAGCAAAAGCGCGGAACAATCCAACGTGGGCTCCGAACATGCCTGAGAATCTTTAGGTGGCGGGATAGGTGGTGTGGCGGCAATTTTGGATGTGCTTGTGGGAGGAGACTGCGCGGGTGTTGGCACACCGCTCTGGTCCCATCGAGTTGGTGAACGAGCTACAATCTGAATGGCAAGGGTGTATTGAGGGTGAGGGCTTACTTCTTCTCAGTCATCGAAAGAACCTGACTGACCCCTCCACTTAAGACCGGTCCAGGAAACCGACGGACCATCGCGTCTCGCAGTTGTACCCAGTCAGCTTGACAGTCGGCAGGGAGGCTCTCATAGTATCGTAGAGCCTCGCCATACAGTAGCGTGGGTATCCAATCTAACCAGTGCTTGTCCGTTACTCTCGATGAAAGTCTTTGTGCTCTGACCAGGTCGAGAAATGCCACTGATGCGTCACAGCCATCAAAGATCATCGGAACGCTGCGTGGCATTCCGAGGAAGGTTTATTGATGGCGTTGAAAGGAATTGTACCTTGTGTCCCGAAGCTGACGTGTAGGGTGGAAAATTATGGCTGCGGAAGCAAGTGTGCACGAGGCTGAGGGTCCGGCTTCGCTAGTACGGCAGTGACGGCGCTAACTTTGCTGCGGAAAATCGACGAGGTACAGCAGCCTGATATATAGTGTCCATGCTTAGAAAATGAATAAATAGTACTAATCCGTTGAGCCTTGAATGCATGTAAGGGTGCAACGTCCTGGCGAATTCGACCTGTCGCGAGGCCGCAATGACGTATCCGCCTCACTATCCGTGCGTTTCGAAGGAAGATACTAAAAGATCCGCTTATGTTGATTAAACGATGTTTATTCTCCAAGTAATTTCTAACAAGATAGGAGAGAGTCAAGGTCAGGAAGCTGGTAAGATTATCAAAGGCGAAGTCCCCACCTCCGACGTCCTTGATCCCAACATGTATATGGCTCTTCACCGTATACTGTCCAGGGGAAGCCCTCTCATGATTTGGAATGTATGCACTCCTGTCATAGATGAACTCCGTTATAGAGTGTGCATCAGAGAGAAACCCCATCGGTGACACCGAGCGGATGCCTAGTTTCCGACTATAAAACATGGCTGGGGCGAAGCAAATGGCGATGAACAGGACTCAATCTGCACGAAAAGAAGAATCTTACAGAGTTCCTTGGGCGCGAGAATGTTGTGCCAGAAGTTGATTTCATGCTCTCCATAATTAACGGTGTAGAGGAAGCCGATTCGATATCTGAAGGTGGCAAGAATATGCGAGTGGAATGAATGGTTAAAATTGATCTCTATTCTAGTTACGATGCTCGCTCACCCTTTTGCATGACTTGCGAGTATTGTTATTAAAGGGTCCTTCTTCGCAGCCAAAACGGCTTGCTGGTCATTCAAATCGATTTTTGCTTCTAAGGCTGTGGGGTGCGGTGGAGACCAGATTGTCCCCCCGTAGTCCGACTCGACGTATAATGCATGAACGGTGACTTGTGATCCCTAGCATTTACCAATTATTTCCCTAAGCATGGTTTGGGTGACTCGTGGGAGCAGTCACGTACATGGAATGAAGTATGATTAGGGCTGGGACTTCGATTGATTGAAGGTAAACGAAGCTTTTCCGTGATCTTCAGAGCTGAAGCAAAATGATTCTGTTCCGAAAGAAGGTAAGAAGAGCGTGTCGGTCTTGGTGTTTTGTATCAATTTGCTTACTCTTTTTGGTGATTTTCGAATAGAAGTTTCTGTCTTGAAGGAGAATTCAGCACCGAAAGAGGAAGGGGTAGGGAAACCTGTACCTGTATAGGTTTGGTCGCTGAGCTCATCAAGGGCGTTGCCCACGGAGGCGGTGCGTCGGCAACCGTCCGAAGCCCATCTTCGTCCCACTGGGTTGCCGAACGCCAAACCAACTGCAAGACAAACAACTTCGGTTATCATTCGTTAGAGACGGTAGCGAAGGAGTGCTTACACCTCCGCTTCTTAATGGTCCCGGAAATCGGAAAGTCATCACGTCGCGAAGTCGCTCCCAGTCGCCCAAAAACACAGGGTGTAGACTTTCGTAGTATCGCAGCGCGGGGCCATAGAGATGTGCTGGTAAAATATCTTCCATGTTGTTATGAGCCATCGAGGGGTTGACGCCCGTCCAGTCAGGGGACCCCTGCAATACTTGAATGAAGTCCAAGAATGAAATCGAGCTGTCCGTCCCATCAAAAATTGCTGGCTTCACAGATGAATAGTCGGGCGGCGCGGTTTGGGGTGGGAACTGGTAGTTGGACATCGTCTCTCGGTGGTGGAGGAATTTGAAAGGAGAAGGGAGGATCTTGACGAATTTCTATTTCACGGGCGGGCTATTCACACGTCTTGCCGGCCGAATAGCCCTACGGACTCACGTGTGAAGGCCCCTAGAACTACTCCAGTGATCTTAGGTCTGTAAGCCCCGGATGATTTGATGAGCCTTCAGCGTTGCTAGCCGCTGAGAAAGATGCGTATAATTTCGAGTGTGGGACATTGTGGACGAACATTTGGACGACTTCGAGGGTCGTGACGATAAATCCGTAAAAGCCGGGGGCTTCATCTCCGTGGCAGTGCGGATGACACTTGGTACAGCCTCCCCAGGGTGCATTATGCCCGTGGTGACGTGTAATTAGATGAGGGCTCGTATAGCAACGCTTTTCGGTCCAACCACAGCTTCACATCCGCCTTGGGGCAAGCCTCTCGTCCAGTGCAGCGAGGCGGGGTTGTTGATAGTCGGAGTAATCAGGGCTTGACATGTAAGCAGAATTGACTACGGACACCACTTTGAAAACATATTTCAGACAAAGGGGAGATTCGCTGCTACGCCCGTAGCTCTATGCGGTTTCCGCACACGACTGGCCGAGGGTATACGGCGGAATTTGACGTCTTCATCTGTGCCTTATCCGTTACTCGAATTCAAATGGAATGTCGGTAGCTACTTGACCAAATCCAGGGTGAAATCCTCACAGTTGTGTAAACAATACAAAACCGGAAGTAAACATCATTCCTGTTGTGACCGCGTCGGGCGGCCGTGCCCCGAAGGTAGGGAAACCTCAGGCGTGATAATAGGAATCATCATGGTAGATTACATGGAAAAGAATTACAGCAGTTCGATTTTCCACGTCGCAGCTATTGAATATAGTAGAATCTTAAGCGAAGTTATCTCTTTCGATCCGCGCGAGCCTCACCTCCAATACCCTCCCATTCCTACCCATTGAATGAATAGTACTTCAGGGTTCTCATTGAACTCTTGATAACGTAAGTCCCTGGGTTGCATATCAGCTCCTTTCCACAAAGAAAGTCGGAGATCCAGGACCCGTCGGTACGTGCTCCTTCGGGTGAAGCCGAACGTGGGCCCACTACTTCACGGTAGCTAGTATATGGAAACTCAGAGGCGCCTTCATGGATATATTATTGACACGGACCTTTTAACTTTACTGTATGCTCTTGGTGCGAGAACATAATGGCAGAAGTCGATGTCTTGTTCGCCGTACATACTATATGTAAATCCAACCCGATGACTTCTCGCCAGAAGATGTAAATATAAACCACTAGTGATAAAGGAGGAAGAGCTGAAGAGAACTCAACTGGACCGCTTGGTTTGGGGGGACGATGGCCAAGGGGCTCTTCCGCGCGATTTTGGCGGCTGCTTGATCCACTCAAATCAAGTGTCGTTATTCTAGTTGAATCCAAGGAGCCCCAATTTCTTCGACTGCACTCAATGAATAAGCAGTGGACTCTCACTGGAGGAACCTGGATCGGGGCATTCTCAAGACGTGAATGATTACGCGGGTACTGAAGCCACTAACGCGAGGAATAGCAGCGCTCATCGAGAGAAAGGGCACTCTGAGAGCTCATGTCAGGTCCCTAAGGTGTGTGGAAGCTCTCTGAAGTGGTGCAAGTCAGTGGCTGAGAACCGGCATTGGAGAGGCTGTGATCAACGGTTGTCACCTTTTCCGTCGGTTTGACGTCTGAACCTCCCGGCTATAGCGAGGCTTTAGCAATGCACAACATAAAAAATGCTTCTTGCTTACACCGGCGGCAACACTGAGCGGGAGAGCCAGCTGGGGAGAGGTCAGTGGCGGTGCTTCAGCTGGAGTTGAGAGCCAACTTTGATTCTCCGCAACTGTAGCATGTTGAGTGATCTAGTGTATAATTGAAAAGATTGGTGACGCAGTGCGACTCTTGGAGAATCATATAGTAAAACTCACCCCATCGTTCCTAATGGTTCCCGGGAATCGTTGAGTGAGGGCATCTCGGACCTGTTCATAGTCTTGTTGGCACTCAGGATCGAGGCTTTCATAATACCGAAGAGCTTCGCCGTACAGGCGAGATGGAATTAGGTGTTCCATATTCTTGTCGCCCAGAGAGACATATGAAGTAATTCCATCCGCCGAGCACGCTGTTCGATAAAGAAAATCTGTAACGGAGAACGATTGGTCGCTGCCATCGAAGATGATGGGAGTTTTCTGAGGGCCATTGCGGGAAGTCATGCTTCATAGGTTGTCGATGGCAATCTTGACTGCTAGGTTGAGAGAGATGGCACCATTGCGGTGTGTGTGGATGATCTAGAAGAGGTTTGTGGCGTCGACTTGCACGGCCTCGGGGCCGGTGGCGAACATTAGCTGACGTAACGGGCTGAACCAGCCCTGAGGCAGTACTATTCAGCTCGGTGAAAGCCTCCCGCGCAGTGCGGCGAAGCTGAGGCCTTAGTGTTCCCACTTGTAGTGAGCAGTGCACTGGCTTGACATAAACGGCGACGAAATATTTGTGCATTCGAGTGTTTCCTCCATTCTGGCATCCGATGACTCGAGGGAAATGAATAACCGTGACCGGGGTTCATGCTTCACGCCGATCCAGCTCTAAGTAACCCGGGACCGGAGACTGGCGATGGCCTTCGACTAGCCGTTGATGTTAACAACGTAAGTCGTGACTGCGGTTCTTCGATTGTGCACGCGTAAAATTCCCTCCCGAAAGAGCATGTCGGAGTTATGCATTTTATTTTATTTTGGTGTATAGACCAGACAGTGGCAATGCATGATCTTGCCGAATTTGTGTCACACGTTAAACTAGCTGGATCTTCCAGGTCACTGTTACACAATCCATAGAGCCATAAGCATTAATAGCCCTCTCCAGTAGTGTGAACGTCACCTTCAGTCTCCCTCCATTCTTTCCAATTATATGAACGTGAATCCCAAAACCGTATTGAACTCTTTGTGATGTAAGTTCCCGGGTTAACATGGCTACCCCAACCCACCCATCCTTTCGGAAGAAAGTCGGATATAGGATGCGCTTCCGTTATTACTCCCTCCGGTGAAACTGAACGTTTGCCTAGCGCCGTGCTATGCAGGAATCCTGAGACAGTTTCATCACCACCACAGAATATTACCACTGGAGATTCATTCCGTACTGGATTGCTTTGGCGCGAGTACACGATGGCGGAAGTCAAGCTCATGCTCCCCGCGATGAATGGTGTACACGAATCCGACGCGGTAGCTTATCCCAGTGAGTGGGAGTTCAAAACGGCGTCAGGCTAAGAATAGTACTGCAACTTTTATGGCTCAACTTGACTACTTGGTGGGTTGGCACGATGACCAAAGCGGTTTGCTTGGCGTTTGTGACTGCTGCTTTATCACTTAAATCAACTGTTGTTACTATAGTTGTATGTGATATGTCCCATCTCGTCTCTCCTTGACTTCGCTCAATGATCAGGGAGTGGACTGTGACTGGCGGGACCTACAGCGCGGTGTTAATAAGCTATGGGAAGATACCACATCAGGAAAACATATTCGCTCCGGGTACGTCGTCCCGTCCTGCCGTGAGAACCCTGGATCCGTCCCTGGCCGGGCGGAGCCATCCGGAGACAAACTGAGACAACTGAGACAACCAGTTTTCCTGATGCAAAGGAACTCACTAGACGGACAGGAATGATGGACCTGAGGCCCAAAAGAAAAGAAGGTACTTTGATGGTATTTCTTATATTATTCAAGTATATGGAGACCTTCTTGAGAAGTTCACTTTCAGGGTTGATAGTTCGCATGGCAGAAGTGCGAAGTATTGTCCTTACCGGCTCTGCAGTTTTGGGGTCTGGATCCACCCCCTTATGAGAATCTATCAATCATGCCATCCAGCTAAAACGCTAAGTTTACGCTTACACCAGCGAGTCCAGTTGGCGAAAGAGCGGTCAGGGGTGGCGCGTCCGGCGGAGTACAGAGTCCGCTTTGATCCCAATGAGTTGTAGGGTGCTGTACGAGCTGCGATTGAACGAAACTTCGGTTACGCAAGCCTCATGATTGGATAGTTGTCTATGGCAACGCACCCCTCCGCTCCGAATGGCTCCTGGGAATCGCCGAGAGAGAGCGTTTCGGAGCTGTTCAAAGTCTTGTTGGCAGTCAAGATCGAGGCTTTCGTAATACCGAAGGGCATCCGCGTAGAGGCGAGATGGAACCATCGACTCCATATCCTGGTGGCCCACAGAAGCAATCAGGGCAATCCAATCAGGGCACCACCCTACCCGGCGAAGAAAATCGGTGAAAGAGAACGACTGGTCGCTGCCGTCGAAGATGAGAGGGAGCTTTCGGATGTCGTTGGTGCTGGTGGACGCCATTGACGCTTCACGGGCTGTGGTGGAGATCGGATAGTTTACTGATAGAGTTTGTGCAACCGAGGCACTTGCAAAAGAAGGTCATTGTCGGAGTCTGCGGGAGAGAATCGGCTTCGAATGGGGTTCGAAAGCCGCAGCCCCCAAATATAATCAACTGACGTAATGGGGTTCAAACCCCGTTTGTGGCTGTGTTGCGTTGCATTCAAGCTGAGCTTCGAGTACCTCCCCGCTGAACATGCGCATGAATGTGCAAGCTCTGAGGGGAAATTAAATGCTTGACATGCGTATAGGCTCTCGTAGTACTCGGTATTCTATCACCCACTGGTGCCGCTGGGCGAAGAGGTCCTTCTCAAGGGTGGGGCATCGAGCTCATCGGACAGAGCAATTCTAATGGTGATCCAGAATGCGTATGAAGAGTAAAACGAAATGGGGTGCATTGAGTGTGGCTCGTGATTAGCGAAGGGGTGTAATCTCCGGGTTTCAGGTGGTGACCTTGTGATGGACGGACAACGCACCGACGAATCATCTTAGATAACGTCCATCCTCCAGGTAATATCTGTTGTGATGTTCTTAAATCAATTTTCATATAGCTACAGGTGAAAGTGGATCGAGACTAAGGTGTCCAACCTACCTCCCAGTTTTTCCCGTCCCTCGGCGACCCACGCCCCCGCTCTGCTCGATACAAGATGACTCTGGATCGTGCACTTCCCGGGAGGAGCTCTGTTTGCTCTGGTAGAGGATACGCGATCTTTGATAAAATCAGTGAGATAAATGGCTTCTGAGAATTGGCCCATAGGCGATATCTTATGGTCCCCCATGAACCGCGTATAATCTATTCCTGGAAGAAGCCGAATACTGTGTTAATTGTCGAAATGCCGCGTGGGGTTTCATCTTACCTTGTGCCTTTGGAGTCAGGATATTGTGAGAGAAGTCGATATGACGAGCTTCGCGATGCACCATGAAGACGTACCCCACCCGATACCTTGAACCAAATCAAATGCATTAGTGAAAAAAGAGGACTAGAGCACATTTTATCGTTGTATACCTGCTGGTCGGAATCGCTGCTGGCAATTGTCAAAAGAGGTATTTTCCTCGCTGAGTTAAGTGCTTGGGAGTCGCTGAGATCGACCTTTGCTTTCGGAATTATGTGTTCAGGCCTCCATTTTATCCAGTCTGGAATGTATTCAATGAAGAATTAATGGACTGTGACGTATGTGTCCTTGAGAAAGACGGTTAACGAGTAAACTATGCAACGTTGGAAAGCGAATGCCAGAATGTCTTACCGAACGAGTGTGCAGACGTATTCGAAGTTTGTCTCTCAAAATACTCAATGATATCAAGCTTTTCTGGACGGTAATCCCGTAAAATTTCAGAGAATGAGAGCTGAAAGATAAGAAGTCTCGGGGCTCACCTTGTGCCGCAGTGCGTTTTTAGATAGATCTTCCTTCGTCAACAGAGACATCAGCACGGACATTCAGTATTTGCTACTTAATTTCGCTCACTTGTGGCCCAGCGGTCGGAATTGCCAGCTTCAACGACGTGAGAGGTAGCGCATCTACCAGAGTGGTTAGACCGTCCTCTTCCCATTCGGTTGTGGACCGGCGAACAATCTAATAATCAAGGATCAGCTAAATTATCGATCCCGGGCCCAATTTCCTTGTCTAGTTACCCCTCCGCTTCTCACCCCTCCCGGAAATCTACGAGCCATGGCATCTCGCAGCTGGGGCCAATCTTCCTGACAATCCTGGTCAAGACTCTCATAATACCGCAAAGCCTCGCCATATAGACGACTGGGTATAACATATTCAATGTCCTTCGACATTGAAAAAGTGGTCGAATCGACCCAGTCTGGTGATCGTTCTAACTGTTGGACGAAGTCCAGGAATGAAAGGAGCTCGGTTGTGCCGTCGAATACGACGCGTTGGGTCGTAGAGGCGGTGGGCAGGATGGTATACGGTGAGATTGTAGACTGGTGAGATAAGTATATACCCCTTTCTCGGTTTAGTGCGCGGTTGGCAAAGGGGATCTGAACGTGGCGAGTCAAGTCCTATATTCAAGCGGTCCCGAGGTTGGCTTCGGGATATATATGCCGAGTTTATACACGCGCGTGAGGCTGTGATACGAGACAGAACCGCCTGGGCTGCCAGCACAACCGCAAACGGAGATCCTAATTATCCGAAGAATAAACAGGTCTCGGGCTCTCGTGCTTCCTCGGTCCATTACTACCCACTTGCGGGTGAAGAAGCCTCCCTCTTGCAAGGGTAGGCATCAAAGTTCATCCTGTCGGGCGGCATTAATGGCGGAATAAAGTACATACAAAGAATATAAGCAAATAAAGTACGTTAAGGATAGCTTGCGGTTGAAAAGGGGGAGGGGGAAATTTTTAGATGAGGCCTCGTAGGTGGACGGAGAGAGCACGGAGAGTCGTCTCAGATCTAGATAATTTCTATCCTCCAGGGTATCTCTATTTTGGTTGATAAATCAGCCCGTGTCTGGTTACAGGCAGGAAGCAATCGATGCCGAGATGTGCAACTTACCTCCCAGTTTTTCCTGGCCCTTGGCGATGTCTACCCCTGCTACCCTCGAAACGAGGTGACTCTGAATTGTGTACTTCGCAAGAGGAGCTCTGTAACGTCCCGCATATAATACCCGATCATTCATAAAATTGATGAGAGGAATGGCCTCCAAGAGCTGGCCTGTCGACGAAATCATTTGATCTCCTATTAAGTATGTGTAATCTACTCCTGAAAGAGACCGAGACCCCATGTTAAATCTCAGTAATTGTTATGAGGGGTATGCAGAGCTTCATCTTACTTTGAGCTTTTGGATTTAGGACCTTGTGACAGAAGTCGATTTTACGGGCTGCACCATGCACTGTGAAGATGTACCCCGCCCGATACCTTGAATCACATCAAGGGCATCAAAATCAGAAAATCTGCTATAGAGTCCAGTCTGCCGTTCTATACTTACCGTTCGGCGTCGCGGCTAGGAATTGTCAATAGAGGAACTTTCCTCGCTGAACCAAGTGCTTGAGGGTCGTTCAGATCGACCTTTGCTTTTACGACAATGTGTTCAGGCTTCCAGGTGGTCCCGTCTTGAATGTATCCGATGAAGAATGAGTGGACTGTGACGTGAGGCTCCTTGAGAAAGACGATTGTTAGCGAGGATCACGTTTAGTGTAGTAACGCGAATAGCGGAAAATCTAACCGGAGGAGCGGGTGAAGTTACCCGGAGTTTATCTCTCAGAACGCTCAACGAAATCGAGGATTTCTAAAGGATAGGAATACCGCTAAAATTCAGAAAACGAGAGTATAAAGAAGGGAATCGGCGGAGCCTCACTTTGTGCCTCAATTCGCTTTTAAATGGCTCTTCCTTCTCTTCCTTCTTTGACAGAGACATCAGCACGGACTGTCGGCACGCTGATGCAAATTTGCTCACTTCTGGCGTAGCGTTTGGAATTGCCAGCTTCGACGACGTGAGTGGCGGCGCGTCCACCAAAGTTGGTAGACCGTTCTCTTCCCATTCGATAGTAGACCGGCGAACGATCTAATAGTGAGAGATCAGCCAAACCGAAAATACATTGCATAATGCCAGATTCTACTTGCCCCTCCGCTCCTCATTGCTCCTGGAAATCTACTAGCCATGGTATCTCGCAGCCGGCCCAATCTTCCTGACAATCCTGATCAAGATTCTCGTAATACCGCAATGCTTCGCCATATAGATGAGTAGGAATGACATATTCAATGTCCTTCGATTCTGAAGAAGTGGTCAAATCGGCCCAGTCTGGCAATCCTTCCAACCGACGAACAAAGTCCAAGAATGAAATGGTCTTGCTTGTGCCGTCGAAGAGGACGCGGGAAATTGTCGAGGTGCTAGGCAGCATGTTATATCGTGAGGTTGTAAACTGGTAAGATGGTTTCCCCTCTCTAGCTGTGGCGAGCTGTTAATAAAGAGCTGGAAGGGCCAAGCCGGGTCGGATGCTTCAGCGGTCCCGAAGTCGCTTTTGAGGTGTATACGCCGAGCCTAGATTCGCGCGTGAGGCTGTGATCCAAGAACTGCCTCGGCTGCGAGCGCAACACCATAAGGGTCCAAAGAAGGAGACGCTCGGATTATCCGAAAATAAACAGGTCTGACGTAAGCCTTCCCACGCCTTCATCGCCCAACCTTGCGAGAACGAAGCGGCGTCAGACGAGTCCTGTTGACTCTTTGAGTGCCTAACGAGTCAGAGAACAGGTTCCGCATAGTACTTCTGGTATAATGGAGTCGTGTGAGCATGAGAACTTTTGAACTCCAAAACACGCGACCATGAACCGGCCTGGTAAATTCAAGGTCTTGTAGGTGACAGCAAACCAGATTCTATTAGAAAATAGGCAGTTATATATTGATATCATGTTAGAATATACTGCAGTGGAGGGGGTCTGTGATATGGAATCTGACGGCGGCCTTGTTAGAGTGGCGAGAGGTGAAGAACCCGCCCGAACGCGTCCAATCAAACAACATGAAGAATCCACGTTATCTCTGTAAAATAAAAACCAAGGTTTTAGAATTTGATCCACAGGTATCAAAGTCAGTCAACCTGCCTCCTAATATTTCCATCTCATTAGCGACGAAAGATCCTGATTTCCGTGATCTGAGGCAACTGTGGATGGTATACGTCCCAGGAGGAGCCTTTTTCCGGGGAATGTAAGGGTTGTCGTGGTTGTATATAAAGTCCGTAACAGAGTACGCTTGGGACAGTTGACGTGTGGGTGATATGGCTCGCTCGCCCGACTGTTGTAAGTATTCTACTTCTACCACGTATTACCGAGTTTTAGATTCAGAAGTCCGGCAATGCCTAAAGAGTCGACTTACTCGATTTCCTAGGTGCCAAAACCTTATGGCAGAAGTCAATAGACCGCTGACCACTCAGCACGGCATAATCAAACCCCACGAGATAACTATAACCACAAGTGATTGGCCTGGTTAGAAGGAGGGCTCGAAGTTATGCCTTGATACCGGGCGTACCGTTCGGAGTCGTCGTTACTAGGGATCGTTATTAACGGAGCTTTCTTTGCTGCCTCGACCGCTTGAGGGTCAGTTAGATCGACTTTGGCGTGAATGCTGGTGGATATCGGCTGAAATTTCGTCCCTCCATGTGCGTATTGAATAAACATAGAATAAACAGTAACGTAGGGATCCTTGGAAAAGCTAGTCATCAGCCGAGTCTCTCATCAGTTCAAGGTGGGGTCACACATCATACCGGTAAGATTTCGGTTCGACTGGGACTTCGAGGAGAAGAAGGGACGTGAAGTCTACCTTTTAGGCTAGAAAATGAGAGAGAGAATCTCTGCAATGCACGGATGATACTGAGTCCTTGGCCTGCAATGTTTACTAGACTGTAAGTTCTCACCTTCGGCCTCGAGACATCATCCAGTAAAGTGGGTTCTTCGATCTGTTTTATCGAAGATTTAGTCCATGTCGGTCCATTCGACACATTTTTCTTACCTACCTCATCGATCAGCATTCCAGGTGTTGCCAGTTGTGGAGACGTAAGAGGTGGCGCTTGGGCCATCGTTGGGAGACCATCTTCCTCCCACTGAGTTGTGGATCGACGAACGAGCTAAAGAGCAAATATTGTTGGTTCATTGGTGAGAGGTAGTGGAGATACATGTAAATGGACTCACTCCGCCGCTCCTCATCGCTCCGGGAAATCTTCTGGCCATGACGTCCTGGAGCTGAGACCAGTCTTGTTGACAGTTGGGATCGAGAGTTTCATAGTATCTCAGAGCTCCTCCGTACAAATGCGTAGGAACGACATGCACGATGTCTTTGGAAACAGAGAATGCAGTCACGTCGATCCAGTCTGGTGAGTTTTTGAGCTGTCCAATAAAGTCTCGGAACGAAGCGGATTTATCCGTGCCGTCAAAGATGACGTGTCGGCAGGTTGATGGGCCGGGGAGCATGGTTATTGAGGAGGTGATGGAGTAGCGAGACTGCGTTCTTCTGTGTTTTTGTGCGAACGGTTCATGAAAAGGACCGAGTGGTCGTGTCTTACGTGCGGGCTGTGGCGTTCCTGAGTTTTTGCGGTTTGAAATGGTTTGTGGCTGTGCCGAACAACCTGGCTCCCCCCTGGATATTGGACTGTAATGACTCTTGTCGCGAGTATCATGACACGGCGGGACGAATCTGCGCTAAATACACGATTAGGGAACTGTCGAGCGAATAGGAGGATGGGCGGGGCAACTTTGAATGTGGCTTTATTTGTCCCGGGACTGCCCGGATGGCAAACCGCCGTGATCCGGTACCTCGACTTCCTATCCGAATTTAGAGCCAACAGGTCTCCTAGCTCCACGCTGGAGCTTTGGAGCAAAAGGGGATCAAGAACTTCCGAACTACAAGGACGAGTGTGGGTATTTGCACGAGTAGTAAAGGAGAATGACGAACAGAGTTTGGGTGAGATACATTGGCATAGTACTACGGTAGTGAAATTTCCATATGCAGAAAGTGAATATCGTCCTCGGATAGGCGCCGGTCGTACCAGTCAAACGACCTCTAGAGTCCAGGTGATCTCTACAAATCGAATGCGTTAGCGTGGGCGTTCCTTGCGAAATTGGGCTGCCTCAACCTACCTCCCACATTTTCCATCTCGCTAGCCTGGAATGTTCCCGGCGCCCTCGATCTGAGATGACTTTGGATGGTATACGTCCCAGGTGCTAACTTCTTCCGAGGAATATTCGGATTCTTGGAGTCGTGTATAAATTCCGTAATAAGAAAGGATCGGGACTGCTGACGTATGGGCGATACTGTTTGCTCACCCGTGTTTTGGAAGTAGTCCTTTTCTAAACATATCCGAATTCAGTGTCGAAAATATGAAAAACCATGAAACGATGCCATACTTGACTTCCGGGGGGCCAGAACCTTATGGCAGAAGTCAATAGACCGTTCGCCGCGGAGCATGCTGTAACTAAACCCCACTAGCCAGCTTCAACCGCAAGTGAGTAGGTAAGTGAGAACAGAAAAATTTCGATGCGAAACCTTTACACAACATACCGGTCATATTCATCACCGCTGTAAATCGTTCTTAAAGGGCTCATCCTCGCTACTGCAACCGCTTCAGGATCTGTCAAATCTACAGTGACAGCGGTAGTCTTGCTCCAGAGCCAGTCATACTGAATAATCAGAGAGTGAACGGTAACGAAGGGTCCCTTGAAAAAAGCAGTCATGAGCCAAGTCTTGCGCGTATTCATAGAGTCTTCGAACATCGTACCAATGGCGTTTCCTCTCGACTGGGACTTCGGGAGAATGAAGGTACACGAAGCCTGGCTTTCAGACCGGATATTGACAGATAGGACCCCTAAATACGCGAATGGTCCTAAGTTCTCAAGCGGACTGGCCGAGCGAGAAGGCCAGGAATTCCCACCTTGTGCTCAAAGGCAGCCTCGCGTGCATGCGGGGTCTCAAGCTGTATCATCGAGACGTCAGCTTAACCCGTGGTGGTGAAATATTTCTAATTTACCTCATCAATCATTGTCTCAGGACCTACGAATTTCGATGATGTAATTGGTGGCGACTGGGCCTTCGTGGGGATGCCAGATTCATCCCACTCGGTCATGGATCGACGAAACAGCTAACAGTTAGAAGGTTTTTATAACGTGTGACGGTAAGCAAGCTGTACCAAGATGCACTTACTCCCCCGCTCCTGGTGCCTCCGGAAAATCTCATCGCCATCGCGTCCTTCAGTTGAGGCCAATTTTGTTGGCAACCGACATCGAGTGTTTCATAGTGCCTCAGAGCTTCCCCATATAACCGTGCAGGAACGACATATTCGATGTCCCAGAGAAGCAATAATGAATTTGCGCCGGCCCACTCTGGAGAGTTTTCCAGCTGCTGAACGAAGTCTAAGAATGGAACCGAACTGTCTTCGCCGTCGAAGGTGATCTGTTGGGTGGTTGAAGTGCTGGGGAGCATGACGCCCTTTCCGTGCTGATGTCCAAACGTTGGGTTCGACGAAAGGGACCGAGGAGTCGGGTCTTACGTGCGCGGGCTTCTATGGCTTCTATGGCGTTCTTCCGTTTCGCAGTTCAAAATGCGCGTGGCTGTGCTATGCAACGACGATGTTCAAGACAGGGTACATTTGGCTTTATTTGGTTCCAGGACTTGTGTGTATGCAGCGAAGACCTTCTGGCACAGCGGACAAATCGCTCCCATTAACTGTTATACGACTGTGGGCTGATGAACTTGGGGGGCGATGCGTGCGCTCGGAGCAACTTCGTATGTGCCTTTTTTTGGGTAATTCTATTTGGAAACCCCCTTCGGAGAAACCCTCAGAGAAACCCCTTCCGATCGGGCGTGCCGACTTTGTCAGCAACGTCCGACAGGGAGAAGGGGGGTTTCCTTGGTGCCATCACAGGATGGCGCCACCGTCACCAAGAGTGTCCCTCAGGGACTACCATATCATGTGATACGACAAGTCCGCCATCGCTGCCGGGGATTTGGACCGACACGCCATTGCCGTCATAGGCAGCGGCGATGATGAGAGAAAAATTCAATCAAATATAGCTCTTTGTGCAATTAATAGATGCTAAGTAGGGACACACAGGGCTTCCAGTAATCTAATATGTCCAAGTAAATACAAGGCTCGGCTCGCTTGGTTATGGCGTTGGAAATGAGGGGGTTAACGGTACGTCGAGAGTAAAGGGGAAGGTGCAAGTGTGATGATACAAAGTTAACTTGAGGACGGAGGTCAGAGCAAAGCGCAAATAAGTCGCGTCGAGGTGTGTGGTGATCCCTGACGGACACCTTGCCTGTGGCGCCATCATGTGATGGCACCAAGAAAACCCCCTCCCCCCTGTCGGACGAAGTCGGCACGCCCGATCGGAAGGGGTTTCTCAGGGGGTTTCTCCGAGGGGGAGTTTCCAAATAGAATTACCCCTTTTTTTGCGATTTTCAAACACCGCCGATGACGACCGCCCTTCCCGCCCAATGTACTTATGGTCGAGCCGCAGGGCAATTAGGGAATGAGGACTTCCGAACCACAAGTGTGAACATGGGCAAATAAATCAGTGATATTAACCGACAGTGAATTAGGGCGATATATAGACAGTTGCATCTAATGGTATTGTAGGAGATTATTTCGTATGTAACCAAGGTGAATCAATTCATTATCCGGCGGCTTCAATCCATTGACAGGCCAGAAAGGTATCAGGTCCAAAGTGCCTGGGCAGCGCTCAAATGACTTGCAAAATCCAGGTAATCTCTACAAATGATGACATGAGTCGAGGTGTCCCGAATTCGATTCGATTCGATGGAGCTCGGGTCACCTACCTCCCACATTTTCCATTTCAGTAGCCTGGAATGTTGTTGGTGTCCTCGATCTGAGATGACTTTGGATGGTATACGTCCCCGGAGGTGACTTCTTCCGAGGATAATAAGGGTTCTTCGGGTCGTGTATAAAGTCCGTGATGGGAAAGGCCTGGGACCGTTGACGCGTCGGCGATACCGTTTGGTCACCCGTCTGTTGGAAGTAGTCTTTTCCTGCAGATGGGATTAGATTTCAGAACCAATAATATGTCAAACCATGAAGCGATGCCGTACTTGACTTCCAGGGTGCCAGGACTTTGTGGCAGAAGTCAACAGATCGCTCGCCGCGGATGATGGTATACGTAAACCCCACCAGCCAGCTTTGACCGCAAAGGAATAGTTTAGTCAGAGAGGAAGACGTTCGGGGAAAGGCATCCGAAAGAACATACCGATCATTCTCATCACTACTGGGAATTGTTATTAAAGGACTCCTCTTTGCTGCCGCCACCGCTTGGGGATCAGTCAGGTCTACCGTGACATGGGTAGTGGTATACATCGGCCTCAGGTTCGTCCCTCCGTGTGCGTATTCAATAAACATCGAGTGAACGGTAACGTAAGGCTCCTTAAGTAAACTAGTTGTTAGCCAAAGTTTATCATAGAGCATCCAAACATCGCACCAATGGCGTCTCCGTCAGACTTGGACTTCGAGAGAATGAAGGTACACGAAGCCGCCCTTTCAGACCGGATAACGAGAAATAAGACCCCTATGATAGGCGGATGATGGTAAGTCCTCAACGGGCGAGCCAAGCGAGACGCCATGAATCCCCAACTTTTTCTCCAAGACACCCTCGCGTGCACCCGGAATCTCAAGCTGTATCGCCGAGACGTCAGCTTAACCCATCGCGGTGGAGGTTTCTAACTTACCCCATCAATCATTGTCTCAGAGCCTGTCAATCTTGAGGACGTAATCGGTGGCGAATCGGCCTTCGTGGGGAGGCCATATTCATCCCACTCCGTCGTGGATCGCCGAACCAGCTAATGGAAAGAGGGATTCCATGATATTCAATGATAAGCAGGATGTACAAGGATAGACTTACCCCTCCGCTTCTGATGGCTCCGGGAAATCTCCTCGCCATTGCGTCCTTTAGTTGAGGCCAATCTTGCTGGCACCCGGGATCGAGTGTTTCATAGTACCGCAGAGCTTCTCCGTATAAATGCGTAGGAACAACATGTTCGATGTCCCAGAGAACTAGGAATGCAGTTATGCCGGCCCATGCTTGAGAGTTTTCCAGTCGTTGAACGAAGTCTAAGAACGAAACTGAATTGTCCGCGCCGTCGAAGGTGACGTGTTGGCAGGTTGAGGTGCTTGGGAGCATGGTTGGTGAAAAGCAGTTGAGTAACGAGACGGTACCCCTCCCATGCTTTTGAGCAAACGGTGGCTTCGACGAAAGGGACTGAGGCGTCGCGTCTTACGTGTGCGGGCTGTGGCGTTGCTCAGTTTCGCAGTTCGAAATGCGCGTGGCTGTGCTGGGCAACCTGGCTTCCCCTGGAGATTCGCTTCGACTTGGGTGACTCTTTTGTGAATCTCATGGCGCGGCGGATGATCTTGCGCCCCATAGCTGATGGTGGTCTGTCGGGAGAACTAGGCGATATTCAGAACAACTTTGGAAGATATTTGGTTTTATTTGGTTCCGGGACTGTGGTGTTGAAGCGAAGTCGATGCTTGTAGGGAATCTCTCTCTGAATCCTACGCACGGCAGATTCCTCTCAAAACATACGATGGTGGCTGGCGAGTGCAAGGGACAGCACATATGTCCAGAGCAACTTCGCATGTGGCTTTATTTGGTCGCGACTTCTCGAACGCCATCACCGATTCCCAAACACCGCCGATGATGACCGCCATTCCCACCCAAACTTTCAGAGATCAAGAATCAGGAGGCCGGTAGAGCTTCTGTGCAGCCAAGCTGTGGGACAACGGCGGAGTGAGGACATCCGAAGCACAAGTGGACATAAACATGGGCGGATGGTTACGCGAGCTTAGCGAAGTAGTCTATATGTAACCAATTCAGTTTCCGGCAGCTCCATTACATCGACATACTAATAAGGTACGAGGTCCAAAGCACCCGGGTGATATTCAAATCACTTGCAGAATCCAGGTGATCTCTACAAAAGTGATTGCGTGAACCTAGGTGTCGCGAATGCGATTCGTTTCGATGAAGCCTGGTCCACTTACCTCCCATGTGTTCCATGTCACTCTTCATCCAGATTTGTGGTGTCCTCGATCTGAGATGACTTTGGATGGTATACGTTCCAGGAGGAGACCTCTTCCGAGAATAATTAGGATCTTTGTGTTCATGTATAAAGTTCGTGATGGGAAAGGACTGGAACAGTTGACGGGTGGGCGAAACCGTTTGATCACCCGTCTGTCGGAAATAATTTATTCCTGATAATGTATTCATATTCAGAGTCAACAACACGGCAAATGATGCGACGCCGCCTTACTTGATCTCCTAGGTGCCAGGACCTTATGGCAGAAGTCGACAGAACGTTGACCGCGGAGCATCGTATAAGTAAACCCCACTCGGTAGCTGAGCCGCAAGCAAATGGCTTAGCAGTTAGAACCGAGGACTTCCTTAGAAAGAATATACCGATCATTGTCATCACCACTAGGAATCGTTATTAAAGGATCCTTCTTCGCTGCTGCCACCGCTTGAGGATCGGTCAAATCTACTGTGATATGAGTCGTGGTGTATAGCGGACTCAAGTTCGTCCCTCCATGTGCGTATTCAATAAACATCGAGTGAACGAGAAAATAGGGTTCCTTGAGAAGATAGCCGTCAGTCCTATCCCGCACTTAATCATGAAGAGGGTTAAACATCGCACCCGTGGTGTCCCCGTTGGACCAGGACTTCGAGAGAATGAGGGCATGTGAAGCCTGCCTTTCAGAGTTGATAATGAGAGAGAGGATCTCTACAAACCACGAACGATGCTAAATCCTCAAATGGACGACGGTAGCGAAAAGGCCGCGAACCCCACCTTTTTCTCCAAACCACCCTCGCGTGCATCCGGGTTCTCAGGCTGTACCGTTGAGATGTCAGCTTAACCCATCGTAGTGGGGTTTTCAAGCTTACTTCGTCAACCACCACTACCGAAAGTATCAATTTGGGGGAGGTAACTGGGGGCGATTCTACTGTCGTGGGCAGGCAATATTCATCCCACTGCGTCGTGGATCGACGGATCAGCTACAAGGCAACAGCGTTTCTATTAAATGTTATGGTAAGCAACATGCACAAAGATAAACTTACTGCCCCGCTTTTGATGGCTCCGGGGAACCTCCTGGCCATTGCATCCCGGAGTTGAGCCCAATCTTGTTGGCGGCCGGGATCGAGCGTTTCATAGTATCTCAAAGCCTCCCCATATAGATGCGTAGGAACGACATGCTCCCAGTGAATCAAGAACGCAGAAATGCCGACCCACTCCGGAGAGTATTCCAGCTGTTGAACGAAGTCTAGGAACGAAGCTGAACGGTCCGCGCCGTCGAAGATGATGTGTTGGTTGGTCGTCGTGCTGGCGAGCATGGTTGGTGAGAAGTAGTTGAGCAACAAGACGGTGTCCCTTCCTCGATTTTGTGCAAACGATGATGAAGGGACCGAGTAGTCGTGTCTTACGTGCACTGCGGGCTGTGGCGCTCCTGAGCGTCGTTCTTCGAAATGCGCGTGGCTGTGCCGGCATCCTTTGGAGGCCCCCCTCCGGCTTAAGTGAACCCTGCCGCGAGCTTCATGGCACGGCGGGAGATCTTGCGGCCGAATAGGTGATTCTGAGTTGTCTAGGGAACCGCACCATGTTCGGAACACCGTATTCTTGGCTTTATTTAGTTTTAGGACGGGATGGGGGCGCGACTTCAAATGCCGCCCGTGATCAACACCTCTATCTCTGTCAATCCTGTTTGGCATTTGTCAACAAAAACTGTGTTCGCTTCCTATTCCATCTCTATTCCCCCCAGCGGTCGAAATATTATCGGCCGCAACGGACTAATGCAGGATGATTGCATGACTTGCTCAGCGAACATCGGTTCACTTAGAGGTAATCTGTAGCATCCACGTTATAGCTGCGGGGTGCAAATAGTAACTCAATTCCTTCCGATTTAAATCTGGGCAACTGGCTTACCTCCCAACTCTTCCAACTCGTTGCTCGGGTCATCGGTCCTGTACGTTCCCGGCTTCCGAGACCCAAGGTGACTCTTTATAACGTACGTGCCTGGGAGAGGTTTATTATCGGGAGCATTAGAGCTCGCTGAGTGAGGTATAAAGTCCGTAATAGGCGAGGCTCCGGACCATCGGCCGCGGCATTCTGGTGAGACGGTATGATTACCCGTCGGTTGGATGTGGCGCGTTTCTGGCGAACATGTAGGCGCCATGAGAATGAGGACAGTAAACGAACGAGGGAATGTGCTACACTCACTGGCGCTTCTAGGGGCCTCGACGCTATGGTGGAAGTCGATAATCCGCTCGCCATGATGCACCGTGAAAGTGTATCCAACTTGATACCTTGAAACACGTGTGCAAACGCTGAGTCAGAAGAAAAGATCATGTAACGAATGCTTATACGAGTCTTACCGGTCAGCACTATCATTGGAAAGAATCGTCGTCAAAGGGCGTTTCTTGGCTGCAATCACCGATTGATGATCGTTCGAATCAACCGTAACTAGGACTTTAGTAGATTGAGGTTTCCAAGCCGTTCCTCCGTGAGCGTATTGGATGAACATTGAATGGACAGTCACTTGTGGCTCCTGCGGAAGAGATGCTATCATGCCAAGTCCTTCCTTCACCCGAACAATGTAGGCTTCGTACCTTGGGAGAGTTCGCTTGGCTGAGACTTGGAGTAAATAAAGGTAGGCGAAGTTTGCTTCTCAGGATAGATAACGAGATATAAGGGGTCTGTAATACATGAATGATATTGAGCACTTAGTGTATAGTTGAGACTCGATGGTCCAACCTTCTGTATAGCACTTTCTTCGTCGGCTGGGCCCCAGACTTCGACCTAGTTGATAAAATTTAATCTAGGTCGATCCATTACTTTGTAGCTACTCGAACATTACTTACCACTGAGATAGGAGCTAGGGGCGTTGCGGCCGTGATGGGTGGTGCCTGGGCCGGCGTCTTGAGACCGTCCTCATCCCATTGCATCACGGATCGCTGAATGGTCTAGAAGTCCCATTTCGGTCAATGAAAGTTTAAGGCGATCGGGAAGGCTCATGAACTAACGTACTCCGCCGCTCCTTATGCCTCCAGGAAACCTCCCAGCCATTGCGTCTCGCAGTAGAGACCACTCGTCTTGACAATCTGAATCGAGCGTTTCATAGTACCTCAATGCAGCACCGAACAGAAAGCTTGGAACGATGTGCTCAGCGTGCTCGGTAAACGCAAAGCCAGTCGTGTCGATCCAGTTTTCTGAGGATGCTAATTGATGAATGAAAGTATCGAATGAAAGTAGCTCATCTGTGCCGTCAAAGATGACTTGCTGCCTAGTCGACGTGCTTGGGGCCATGGTTGCTGTGTGGTTGAGTAGCGAGATGGGACGGCCCCTGTTGTGCTTTCGCATAAATGGGTCGTGGCCACGTGGCAGGTGCCGTCGACTCCATGCGTGCCTGTCGCGGTTCCGAATGTAGTGCGGCTGTGCAGTCCAACGAAGCTTCTCCCTTCGGCACCGTTCCAACGACTTATCCTGCTAATCTCAGGCCAAGGCAATCAATTTTGTACTCAATGTGAAGTGGGGCATCATGAGCGAGGAGAGCGCGATTCAAATTTGGATTTGTTTCCTTTCGAGATGGAGGACCGAACAACTCCTTATGCCCGGTGTTTCTACCAGCAACTTCGAGCATGCCATTGATATAGAGAAAGCTTACGCCTGCATCTCTCGGATGTGTTCATTTTACAACCGGCGAAATAGCAACTAGCCTTCAATTGCGTAACCCAAGTTCAGCAACTTTTTAAGTCCGTCATCAGCACGGACGCGAGTGGCTTTTCAGGAGAGGGCCTGACCTGAGATCCAACGTGGGGAAACTTTTGAAAAGGAGATAAGAGCCTGAAAGGCCTTATGGGGTTAGCCCCGCAAGATGGCGGTTGCCCGGCATGACCGGTTGGACATACTCCATGGCCAAGGACCGGTGAACTCGTAAGGTCATTTGGTTTCGGGTATTTTAACCAAGCCTAAAATCTGCGAGGTCCCAGCGAGAGCGTATGAGGAAAACTATATTCATAGGCGATCAACAATGACGGGCTATCTCGAGTTTGGACACGACGCGTTTGATTAACCGGCGAAAGCATCAGTCGCTTCAGTTAAGAAACCTGGAGAATCCACGTTATCTCTATGGAGTTCGAGCTGCGAGTAAGCCTCCTTCTAGAGGACATCGGTAGTCAATGGATTTATTCCTTACCTCCCAGCTCCTCCATCTCGTTGTCAAAGTCATAACTCCTGTGCGTACCCGGCTTCCTTGATCTTACACTGCTCCTGACAGTGTATCTCCCGGGAAGAGGATATTTTTGAGGGGAATGTGTGTTTGCGTGATTGTGTGTGAACTCCGTGATGGGATAGGCTCTGGAATATTGACGTTCCGCTGATACAGTATGATTCCCCGTCGGTTGAAAGTACTCTTTTTCTGAAGAACATGCACAAGCTGTGTGAGCCGTGGACGTAACATAAATAGGGGACCTGCTTGACTCACTTGACTTTCTGGGTGCCAGAACTTTATGGTGGAAGTCAATGCTCCGTTCGCCATGATGGACGATGAAAGTAAATCCTACTTGGTATCTTTACCGTGCATGTAATTAGGTAGTTAATATGGGGGATATTTTGGACATACATTCTAAGGCAGGCTTACTGTTCGGCCCTAAAGTCAGAGGGAATCGTTATCAAAGGCCCTTTCTTGCATGTAGCCACCGATTGAAGGTCATTCAGAATCACCTTGACCTGAACCGTGGGCCCTTGTTGTGCCCATGTTGTCCCTCCTTGGGCGTACTGAATGAACATAGATTGCGCAGTAACGTGCGGTACCTAGTGAATGGGGTCGTTGGCTGAAAGTCCCGCACACCTGCGAGGATCAAGCTGGAACTCGTACCTTAAGTGTCTCCGGTTGGCGGAGACTTGGAGTGAAAGAAGGTACGCGAACTCGGCTTCTCAGGGTGGGTAGAGAGATATAACACTTCTGCAAAATGTAGGCAATGGTGAGCGGTGGGCGACCCGGCGGAAATCGAGACCCTCCTACATTGTGCTTGTCGCCTTCGCCTTGATTTCTGGGAACTTCAGTCCAAATTGGTCCATTAGCTTGAAGCTGCCCACAAGCCTCGGATACGGTCGGTATAGGAAGAGCCAGCGCCGAGGACGTAATCGGCGGTGCCTGCGGCACCGTCGAGAACGCAGTCGGCAGCGCCTGGGCACCTGCCGAGACGCTCTCTTCACCCCGCCGCATCGCAAATAAAGGTATCAACTTGGATACAGCGAGACATCAACGACACTTAAAGCCCGAAATTCTCATGAGATGACTTACTCCTCCTCTCCATAAGACTCCAGGGAATTTCCAGGCCATCGCAGCTCGTAGTTGAGACCAATCTCTCTGGCAGTCCGAATCAAGGGTTTCGTAATACCTCATGGCATTACCATAAAGGTGGGTCGGAACGATGTACTCCAGCTCTCTGTCAGCTGAGAAAGTAGTCAAGCTTATCCAACCTAGTGACTTTTCTAATTGTTGAACGAAATCATCGAATGAAAAGGACTGATCGGCGCCGTCGAAGATGAGTGGTTGGGACATCGAGGTGGTGAGTAGCGTATTCTTTGAGAAGTGGTTGAATAGACAGAGGCGACATCCCTTCTGTGGTTGTGTGCAAATGATTCATGAAAGGGGGCGGTATATGTGCGTGCCCGGTGGCTTTGAAGAGGAGAAATGAAGATGGCTATGCCGCAAGAGTAGAAGCAACCGCATCATCCAAACACCGTCCGAATGGCCCTTGGACCAATCCTAGAGCTCCCAGCAGCTCCCAACTCGTACTAGAAGTTTCTGCGGCTACCACAGCTCGGCTTTGAGCATTTATGAAGAGGATGATGTTTCGGTCTCCATTCAGCTTTGGCTTTGTTTGGGCCCAGGAAATCCCTCACCTAATCATGGAGCATACCAGCACCTCCACTTTTCCCCACAACGTTTCGGGCACCTGGCCAAGACAGATTGCACCAGCCTTTTTGCGGCCTTTCTGCCTCTCTGTGACGATAAAATTAGTTGCTCTTCTTCCGTCTTCACGAACCTCCGTCGCTCTGCTGAGTCATCCCTCGCGAAACTCACCTCAATGACCAACAGTCCAGCCTTCACGGCAATTAGTGTTCTTACGCTCTCAACGCCAGACTGTGATCCTGATACAAATTGACTTTCGCGTCATACCAAAGATGCCAAAGGCCTGTTTGTTAATCCATGGCCGTCGGCTAGGCAGAGGGTTTTGTTCGAGTGCGCGCGCAAATTTCCGCCTCCCCCATAATGACCTAAGTCGATGTAGTCTTTATCGGCTGACCCAGCAATCGTCAGCTTCCAGGTTTATTACCGGGTCGGTTACGGCCTGGTCGGAGCCAAGAGGCCTGAGAGCATGCACAGGTTGGATACTCGGGCAACTGGAGCTCTGGTGCAAGAGACTTAGGGGAAGGCGGTTATGCTGTGTTAGAGAGTTAGTGATGAGCTGGCAAAGATAATGCTGGGTTATTTGTTGCCAAATCTGGTAGTGTACTGATTTATGGCGAGAGCAAAGCAGTGAACTTGTATGGATTTGACAAGTGCTGACGACGTATGGGTCTAAGATCTTACACAACGCATTCAACGAACCGTTTAACGACTCCCGCTGCATGGTAGACCGAAGAATTATCTTAAAACATAGTGAAGTCTTACCAATGCATCGACGAACTTCGAGAAAATCGTGAAATGACGTACTTTTCCCCTTTTCAGGAGCCCAGGCAATCTCCTTGTTGAGACCAATCGTAGTTGCAGTCGGGATCGAGCGTCTCAGTACCGAAGAGCGTCACCATTCAAGTGACTAGGAACAGGATCCTCCATTTCGTTATAACTTGCGAGAGCACCGGATTCGCTCCAATCCGGAGAATATTCGAACCATCGAACGAATTCATCAAATGAATGTTATAATCTGCGCCGTCGAAAATGATGGCCTGAAAGGCCCGAGGTGCTGATTAACGCAATCATTGAGAGGTGGATGAGTTGCGAGACGATATCCGTTCTAAACTACTGCAAATGATTTATAAAGCGGCTGTGGGTGCTTCCTCGTGGCAGTGCAGCCCATTGTGCAAAACCGTGAGTGACTGTGCTACAAGCGCAGGAACAAGGGCAACCCGCTGGCGAGCTTTGAAGGATCCTCTTTGCAAATCCCGCGTGATAACAGTTGATCTCGCATCAACAAGACGCCGCCGGGGAGACGAACGACGTTTCAGTCTCCGCTCGGCTTTGCCCTTGTTTGCTCGGATGATCCCGACAACCCCGTCTTTAACACCTTCCACCCGGACTAACTACTGAATATTGTTCGGTGCCCGATGCCCGGCCGAGGTCCAAAAGCGATTGGAAAAGCCATCTCTAGGCTTCTAGAGGTCCTGCAGATACTAAATGTATCAAAGGCTACGCAAGTTCTGCCTTTCCTCGGTAAACCTCGGTCGCTCTGCATTATCCCTCGGGAACTCACTTCAATGGCCGCCACTGCTGTTTTGACTTCAATTAATGTTTGTGCATCCACGACATCCGGTTGTGATCTCATTGAACTCTGGCTCGCACATCCTAGTAGCAACACGTTGGAAACTTTTGGCTGTTCCCCCATGCCCTGGCTTTCGCTTCTACCGAGCCAAATTTTCTGACTCATTGATAGTCTTTGTATGATCAATTACACAATCCAACTAAGGAGAAAACTTTTCCCCCGCAATCCTCTCAACCTCGCCTACCAGACCCCGTAAATCGAAAACGACCACCAGCCCGCCGGCATTCCCGGGCAACCTTATCACAATCGAGTGCCTCCTTGCTACCCCACGCCAGTACGCATGTGACAAAACCTGTCTCAGACCTTCTATATGATTCATGTTGCAGTGTGAGGTTCTTACGCAAGAAAACGTCACCCCGCAACGATGGGAGCCTTTAAAAGCTCCTTGCTACTTTGTTGCGGATAGTCCATATTCCAACCAAATACCAACAGACTATTCGAATCAACAATGGATCAAATACCTGACAGCAGCGTCGCCGAAACGGAACAAAACCTTACAACTACGGATGGGCGTGGATTCCAAAAGAAGAACGACGCATATACGCTCCCGACGGACAGAAACGAACATTCCCGTCTTGATTTGCAGCACGAAGCAGTGAGAATCATACTTGGTTGTGAGCTTTACCAGACCCCCGAGCTTGTGAGGGCTACTTTGTCCCTGCGCGAGAATACCAAGCGTCGCATCCTCGACATTGGTGCTGGATCTGGCAAATGGTATGATTATTTCTCCGCTCTGAAATCACGTCTCACTTCTACTCCACCAGGGCTATTGAGATGGCAGAGGAGTTCCCTCACGCCGACGTCTTGGGGATCGACTTGGTGGAACCCGACGTTCTTTCCGACCCTACTCGTCGCGTACCTTCGAACTGTTCTTTTCAAAAAGCTGACGCCAACGAGTACATGGAAAAGATCGACTCAGTCTACGATCTAGTCCACTTCCGCTGTGTGGAGCTGGGTATTCATGACTCGGACCTATTTTTCTATGATGCCGCTCGAGTCCTCCGTCCGGGTGGCTTATTGCTCCTTATGGGAGCAGACCCTGTGAGTTGTGACCACATAGAGGCGCGAACGTGTATCTCATCAATACAACTTTATAGAAGCTCGTTGATGAGAAGGGCCAAACCATTCCAGTCCAGAAGCCTGGTACTATCGGGTAAGTGGGGACGCTCATGGATTGGATACTGCTCACCGAGCAGATACAGGTATTCTCATTACCAACACTTCATTTCTTGCTTTACGGAGGTTCACCTGAAACTTGGATCTCTGCGGCTGCGGCATTCTTTCTGGAAAAGGTGCGAAATCATTCTGTGCGAGTCTAGCACCCTTCTGACAAACATGGAAAACCCAGCATGCTGGGGAGCAACCCAAACTATAGTGACGTTCAAGTTCAAGAGCTTCTCATTCGTACTGTACCTTGGTCGAATGGTAGGCATACATGTTACGAGCTAATTGTCTTGGGACTAAGTCTATCCTCAGATATGAACGAAACCGAGCGCAAGCTAGCTGAAACCATGCAAGCCAATGTTCTTCGCCTTTTGCCTGCATTCAAGGCCAGCATACTGCGCGACAAGACGTTACCGGAAGAGTTTGTGAATGAGTTGTTCGAGGTTAGGATCTTTGTATCCATCTTCGGGTTACTTCTGACACCGTAGCACCATTTAGGGCGCAATGAAGGAGGTCCGCGAGGTGCCTGTAGTAATTCACCGATATGTGAAATGGTTCTTCGGCACGGCGGTTAGGAATGAAACTGCTTGGACTGCTCGAAAGGGTCCGTGGCAGGAGCCCCTAGGCTATGACGTCTACGACTACGTTGTTCGCCCCTTATACGAGGACTGAGAAATGCCGTGACACCGCCTTGTACATATCGATTACACCTAGTCGACGCTAGCGTATCTGGACAGGTTTAGGCGTCGTAACGCACCAAATCAAATTGTGATTGTGACCGAAATTAGCACCAGAAGATCTAGGTTCTGACCAGAAGCTAACACGACGGGGTTTCGTTTCTTTCGTTGCTCTAATTGGCGAAACTGCCCTCGCTAAAATTCACCCGAAAGTCATGAAAAGAATGTTCTGAGGCAGTTAATGGTATAGTATGGCTCAAAGCCCACGCACGCTGTCCGACCAAGTAGAGGCACATTGACCGGTCTTTAGGTTGCGACCTTCAGAAGATCATTCCATGTGTAAGTCCCGAGCAAATGAGCAATGTAGTCATCGCTGGGATCTTTACCCGAGATGACCGTTGATGCTGCCACGCGCCGCGAACCTCAGCGACGACAACGCCTCAGTTGGGAATGGCATCGTCCCTGACGGTGATGGCAAGGTAACGTTCATGTGATGTGATGATTCTGATAGGACCATGGCACGGTTGGGGTTGTCGGGCTGAAGTCAGTTCCGAGGGGTGCTGCGGCTTGCTGGCGAAGGGGAGGGTTTGCATGCTGAGTAAAGAATCATACCTAACCTACCACCCTCCGGCTTTCTCGGTTCCTCATCAAGGCAATATGTCTTTGCCGAAGGGAGCTTGCCTGAGAGTATATACGTGTTGGAAGCTCCGGCAAATGGAGGGGCAAGGCAGCAGTGAGCGAACTCGCATGGAGAGGGGGTGGTGGTTGCGGAGTACCGCATATCAAGAATTGATCCCAACAGGGACTGGCGAGCCATTAAGGGTTATCCAGGGTCCAGTATCGCCCGAGCCTATAATCTACTGGTGCGTAGTGAGAGTATCGTAGTGAGCCCGTATGTATCGACAAGCGTTGAAGACGTATTGTTATACGGTTTACAAAAGGCATTCAACTACCAGGTTAAAGCCCGAGTCGTTCGTTTCAAGCAACTTGGAGGACCCACGTTATCTCTATGAGGTTCATGTTATGAGCCCTTTCCCAGGTGTGATCAGTAGTCGGTTTGATTCAACTTACCTCCGACATCCTCCACGACGCCCGGGTAAGTTCCCGGTTCTGTTGATCTGATACAGCTCTTAATGGTGTACCTCCCTGGAAGAGGCGGTGTTCGAGTCGAGTCGGGGGCTGGCGGGCATATGAAGTCCGTAATAGAATAGGCTGTGGACGACAGACATGTTGGCGATAACATGTAGAGACCAGCCCATCGGAAGTACTCTTTTTCTGATTTACAAGTAGAGTCCATGAGAATAGCGATTCAGAAATAAAGAGGGGACTAGGTGTGGCTCACTTGACTTTTTGGGCGCCAGGACTTGGTGGTGGAAGCCGATATTCTGTTTACCACGATGGACGGTAAAGGTAAAACCCACATGGTACCTTTTACCACATCTTAAGAGCCTAATCAAGAGAGGCGGGGAAGATGCGTACTTACCGAGAGGCATTCAGGCTAGAGGGAATCGTAATCAAGGGCCCTTCCTTGCACGAAGCGACCGATTCGCGGTCACTCAGATCCACCTTAACTTGAATAACATTTGATGGTGGATCCCACCAAGCAAAATGAATGAACATCGAGTGAGCGGTAATATGTTGGGCCTGAATGACCAGGGTTGTCAGCGGGACGGCCTCGATGATCAACCTGTGCGAAGATTGCATTCGCTCTCTTACCGAGTTGGTGTCCGTTGAACCGGGAGTCGGAGCCGATAAAAGTGCGCGAAATATGTCCGTCAAAACGAAGCGGGAAACAGATGCCCTCTGAAAGAACAGTTAATATTTGGAATTCTCGGTGTATGGACGGAAATTAGGGCTCCCCACCTCGCGCTTATCGCCTTCACCTTCGGCTGAACCTGAGTGTTCTTCCTGGTTTTTGAAAAGCTTTATTTCAAAGATGCCTATTGGCGGATACCTGGGCACGAACCTCCGGTATTGCTCGTTCAGGTCCTGCCAACATTGAGGAGGTGATTGGTGGAGCCTGGACCACCGTTAGAAGACTATCCCGCGGCATCGTAGATCTAGGAATTATCTTTAAAAAGGGTAAAATCTTGTTGATGCATTAAAAATCGGATTACTCGTGAAATGACGTACCTTTTCCTTCGGTAGGGCTCCAGGGAATTTTCTAGTCATGACACTTCGCAATTGGGACCAGTCGCTTTGGCAATTGGGATCGAGCGCTTCATAGTACCTCAGTGCATCACCATACAAGTGACTAGGGACAGCATCCTCAATCTCACTAGAAGCTGAGACACTGGCCAAGTTGCTGCCCTCCCGCCGGGACTTTTCGAATTGTCCGACGAACTCATCGAATGAAAGGTCCTCTTCTGTGCCATCGAAAATAATTAGCTGAGAAAAAGAAGTGTCGGGGAGCGTGTTCATTGAGAAGCGGTTGAGCAGCGTTGTGCAAATGATCCGTAGCAATCACGTGTGGTGATGGTGGCTTGGAGATGCCATTAGCGCAGGAACAGGAGCAGATTCACAACCGAGTCCAAACAAACCTCGTTGCCAGGACCTCGAGGCCATATAAGACGATCCCAGGCAGATGAGCGCGAGGTTGGAAGCCGATGAGATGCCGCTCGGCTTTGGTCCTGTTTGCTCTCGGCGAATACCCGGGAGGTCCACGCTCAGCCACCAACTTCTCGGCGCCCGGGCAACAAGACGATTGCGCACACCTTCCGCGGCCTTACTCGACTTCCCCGCAGACATCAAGTATATAGGGGGCTGTAAACTCTCCTTCTCTCTTCCGTGACCCTCTGCTACCGCTCTGCATAAGTACTCCCTCACGAAACTCAAACTCGATGTCAGCTTCCGTCTTCACTGCAATCAACGTCTCTGCAGCCCCAACGCCAGAACGCGATCCCAATGCACCTCGACCTGCCCATCATGCAAACGATACTAAATCATTATTTGTTAATCCGTGGCCGTCGTTCAGGCAAGTTGCTTCCCATCGGCTTCATGCGCGCTATAGGCTCAAGATACGTTCTGCTTCAGACCGCAAAGTCTCTCTTCCCTGTTGACTGTGAGCCGATTATACGTTGCTGCCCGATAAAAAGCCTATGTTTAATCCCCAGTTGTTTTCAAGTTCTTCTACGACAACGTGGCTAACGCTCCTGCCACCCCGAAAGACTTCGCTGCCAAGCTGGGTCTGCGGAAACCTGATTTCGGCTACACTATCGCGAAGGCCGAATCACCAACCCCCGTAGACACCAAAAAATCAAGCATGAAAGCAACTTGGCTCGGCCACGCCTGCTTCCTACTTGAACTGCCCTCTCCGGACGGTGCAACTCGTGGCGCTCGAATCCTTTTCGACCCTGTGTTCTCTCACCGTTGCTCTCCCTTCACGTTCATGGGTCCCGCGCGACACATCCCACCACCATGCAAGTTGGAGGAACTCCCGTCAGTCGACATTGTCGTTATCTCGCACAACCACTACGACCATCTCGACACCCACAGCATCACAACGCTGGACAAACTCTTCCGTCCGCATTTTTTCGCTCCATTAAACAACGGAGATTACTTCAAGTGCTACAAAATCCCGGAGGAAAGGACGCACATCCTTGATTGGTGGGACTCGCGCACTGTCACCGTCGATCTTCCCACTGGCGCGACCTCCTCAGACGAGGAATCAAAATCGACGATTAAAACCACGTTTGAAGTCACCTGCACTCCGGCGCAGCACGTCACCGGAAGAAGCTTGACGGACCGGTTCCAAACACTATGGGCCTCTTGGGCGATCCATGATCTTGCGTCGGGCAAGAAGGCTTGGTTCGGAGGGGATACGGGGTACAGGACGGTGCTCAATGGTGAAAACGAGGACGAGGTTCCGGTGTGCCCCGAATTCAAGAAGATCGGAGAGAAATTTGGAGAAATCGACCTTGCATTCATCCCCATCGGGTAAGCGCGTCCTATCCCCCCGTTCCATCGGAAGGAATTTCTAAATATACATTGCTTCCGCAACAGGGCATATCAAACCCGTGATGCAATGTCCTGCGTCCACTGCGCTCCTCAAGATAGCGTGCGCATCTTCCAGGACATCCGCGCGAAGAGAGCCATCGGGATGCATTGGTACGCAATCTCCTAGCGTTCTTGGTGAACCCATAGCTTACCAATTTGTATCATCCTTCACTCATCAAGGGGGTAAGTCGCATCGCTCCTTCCACCTCCCACGAACCCATTTCTGATTTCCCGTCGCTTCCAGGACATGGTCATTGACAGCGGAACCGCTTATGGAACCACCACAAAAGCTTCGCGAAGAATGTGAACGGCTTAAAATTCCAGAAGATGCGTTCGACATTTGTGGTTTGGGAGAGACGGTCTTTGCTTGAGCTTCATTTGCCGTGGATTGGGTAGGCTTCGGACTCCTTTCGTTGCGAATCGCTTCGGCTGAACACGCAACTACAGATGTATTTAATAGATCTTCGGCACATCAGTTTAATGATTTTGGACTTTTAAGGCACACTGCTTCGAGAGCGTCACCTGTGCGAACACCTCAACTCAGGAGCATCCACACGCACAAAGTCTCCACCAGGACGGAAGTGATCTATGCTGTAGTCGTCCTGCACATAGTACCATCCTGAAGAAATCGCGAAGGAATGTTCCTTCGGTTATTGCAAGCATCTCGGCGGATTCCATTCACCCAGTCATATGTATACAGAGCAATGTATCAAAGAAAGTCGGAATGCCCGTAAAATGACGTACTTATTCGTTCTGCAAGGGTCCAGGGAATCTCCTCGCCATTACATTTCGCAGCTGAGACCAACCGTGCTGGCAGTCGAGGTCGAGGGCTTCATAGTATCTCAGCGCATCACCGTACAGTGAACAGGAACAGCGTGCTCGATTTCACCGGAAGCTGAGAGAGTAGTCGAGTTGCTCCCCTCCCGGGCCTGTTCGATTCGTCGAAGGAACTCTTCGAACGAAAGGTCCTTGCTTGTGCCATCGAAAATGATTGGCTGAGAAAAAGAAGTGCCGGGTAGGTGATCGAGTAGAGACACTGCTATTGCTTCTATTTTGGGTGCAATCGATCCGTAGCGAGCACGTGTTCTGCTAGGGGATCCACGGTTCCGCCTTAAGCGCCCGAGGAGCAGCAGATTCACAGCAAAGCCCGAACGAACCTTATGACCAGAGCCTTGGGATTCCTACGTCATATGAGACGGTCTCAGGTAGACGTGTGTGACGGTCGAAGCCGTTTAGATGTCGCTCAGCTTTGGTCGTGTTTGCTGTCGGCAGATCCTAACGTTTGAAACCGCCACTTCAGTCAAACCACTGTTCGGTGCCTGGCCAACAAAGCGCCCACCTTCCACAGCCTTGGTCCGAATTCCCCATAGACATCAGATAAAAGGCTCCAAACTCTTCCCACCATCGATGCTCGCGAACTCAACTCAATGTCCGCTCCCGTCTTCACTGCAATCAGCGTCTCTGCAGGCCCAACGCCAGACCGTGATCC
>WSUI01000901.1:0-14505 GCA_019633595.1 Tulasnella sp. UAMH 9824
GAACAAGAGTTCGCTCCCTCTGCACTGGATTTGGTATAAGGTAGGGACTCGAGGAGAGTTGGGGGAAAGGAAAGGGAGGAGGACGGAAGGGAGAGTGGTCTAACGAAAGGAAGGGTGTCGAGTGTTTGGGAATGTTACGGTCGCTGACGTCAGAGGCCACGGTTGGAAAGTCGAGGATGTCATAAGCGGGAAACCGGAGATACGATCCAGAAGACGCGTGATAGAATGAATGTAGGCCACGAGGCAAGGTCGATGATGGGGATGGTTGGCGTGTCGCTGCAAGCGGTAGCGTTCGAAGTGAACCGTCGAGCGACGGGTTGACCGTGGTCCGCTGATGCCCCCACTGGATTTCACCCGAACCTTCCTCCGAGGCTTATAGCTTGGCGTGTGTTGCTGTTGTGGAGGCAACGGCCATGAGGAGTGACAGTGCTGTGGACAGTGATACCGGGGGGAGTTTGTCTTAGCGAGAGGTCTTGGAAGCTTGGTACGAGGTTGATGTATCCTAGCGACTTGTTCCGGCATCAGAGTTTTTGTAGTTAAATTCGAGACGGAAGACCGTGCGATGGAATGGAGGCAGCTGGCGCCGATGAGTGGCATTTGGTCATCCCTGGAGAGTGAAAGAGTCCAGTCTGGAAGCGAAGGAGGGAACTGAAGTTGAAGCTCGGTGCTGTTCGGTCGGTGGGGTGCGGACAGCATGTGGATGTCGTTCAATGTCTTTGTCGATACGATCGAGTGCCGTCCGAAAATGCTGCGCGACGCCTACAATGTGAAATAGGAATTCGAGTTCCGAATACAAAGCGACGAACTGCAACGTCTTACCTGTGTGTAAGGGCGATGACGGCCACAAGATAAGGGCGTACCCAGTACATAAGTCCATATCGAGACGCCCGCCCTCAACATTAGCATCGGCCTAAGACCGAGTGACTGAAAGGCGCGAAAGTTCTGTCACACGGCCCAGGACAGCATTCCTGGAAGGGTTCACGGATAGATCCTCTCCGTCGTAGAAACACACGTCGTTGAGTGCGCCAAGCGCATAAGGGCGAGGGTGATAGGTCGCAATGAGCGCTTGTGAGGTGAACCGTAGTTGGGAGGTCGCAGAGGTTCGCAAACGGCGTTGGATAGACGGTGACTGAGTCGAACGAGAAGTGCTGAGAGTAGGGGGCATGGAGAGCGCTGAGCCTTTAGTTACGATGCCAATCAAAGTGGGCGACGTGGTCAAATGGCTTGAACGTGTGCTGAAGGCGAAAACGTTGCGAGATTTGATGTTGAGGGTGTTATATCGATTCGGTCGAAGCTGGTGGTGGTTGTAATGGAGAAGGTGGGCTATATGAGTGTGCTGCGAGCTCAGGTGTGAGGGGACGGGGGGAATTGGAGGGGAGATTTGCCAGGCCCGATCGAAATTGCAAGGCGGGCGGAGCTCCAATGCGTCCGTTCACACGCCACCCTGACGACCATTTGCCCCCTCCCGCTAAGGCACACTTTGGCTTTATTGCAGCCAGACTTTGCATTCTTTGAATCGTGAAATATTAATCAAACTTCGCAGGCGTCCCAATATCGGTCTCTGGGCTCTCTTCGATCGGCGTGTCCCGAGCCGGCAGACCCTGCATGGAAGGCCACCTTTGCCCAAAACGAGACTCCGCGCACGTGATCGCGGACCCGACCGAGATAAGAACCCGGTTCCGAGAAAAAAAAAAGCGCCTGGGTTCCACCAGACTCGAGATAGCGGACTCGAGTACGCGAGGTGAAAAGAAGGGAAGACTTTACAGCACGCGTTTTGCGAAGATCTTGGCTGAAATCTTGAGAGAGTCGTTGCGTCTGGCGCCCTTACAGACTCGACAGGCTCCTCGAAAGACACGGACCAACCCGACGAGACATCAACCGGTAGCTTGGTTACGCGCGCGACGGAAAGGGGGGGGGAGACCGAGAGAGAATTCTCGGCCACAAAAATTATTATTACAAATGTACAAAACCGAGCCAGTTGTCACCTTGAGTTGACAGAATACAAAGTGATAAAAACCGAATATGGAAAGTAGTACAGGTTACAAAAATCTTGGGGGAATGCAAAAACCAACGGGTATTGGATCCGCGTATGTAGAGAGGAGTGGTGCAACGGTCGAACGAGGATCCCTGCCCCGACCCAGCACTCGCATCCTCCTTGAGGACCGAAGTTGAAAGAAAAGATAACGATGAATGATCGGGAATAAAAAGCGCGGACTGGAATGATTCTATGCGAGTGATGATTACGAGACGATTGCAAACGACGTGGCGCTGATGATTGTAAGTCCGAGAGGGATGGAATAGAAGAGAGGCACGGAGGAGTCAGCTGACAATTAATTGGTGGACAATTTCTGGGTTGAGCTCACAGTATTTACTCTAATGATTCACGGAAACATCCTAGACATCGGGCTTGGGGAGCTCGAGAGCATCTTCAAGGCCGATGCAGCTGCAGAGAGTGTGTCAGTTGGACGGAAGGAATGGGTTTGACCCTGTAGACTTACTCTGGTGATGGTACCCGGGATGGGGCGAGGCCTTCTAAGCGATCGAAGGACGGGCTGGAACGCAGGTTTTCGTCGGGCTGTGCGGGACGGTGGGCGAAGGATTTCGACAAGACCTTCCCCCATTTACGCAGTGAAGAAGTGACGCGTGACGCGAAGGCGCGAACGTGATGCAGGACTGGACGTGGCGTAGGTTCCTTCGTAGCCCGGGTGGCCGTTGCGGACTTCCGTGACGAGAAAGCGGAGAGCGGTTCAACACTGAACGAGGGTTTAGCCTCGTCAGTAGCACTCGAGTCTCCCACTCCATCGACGGTTTGATCGGCGTCGTCAATCGAGCCACCGAGGGCGAGCATGTCGAAGAAAGACAATTGCTCTGCAATTTCGTCGGAGCGCCCAAAAGGACTAGGTGTTGACAGCATTTCGTTCTTGACGTGCGCGTTTTGGGCCTCGGCTTCTCCCTGCGTTGACAAACCGTCCGTCAGTTCAAGGGTGTGCACATAATGAAACTCGTGGATTGTACTCACCTCGATCAGCCTCATGAACATTTCGGAGTCCGTCCGCTTTGAAAGACGCACATACCCCGCGGAGCCGACAGGTTGGTCTGTTTCAGGTCGGAAGGGTCGAGAATAGTTCTTGACCGGAACGGGCTTTGCGAGAACGACAGGTTCTTGGAAATCGAGGCCAGCATTATAGCTTTGACATGGCGAGCTACCGGGCTCGGGATGGTGCGACAACACACGGGAATCGTCCGGGCTCATCCCCAGACTCTTGGCGCAATTGTGGCTCTGGAAATATTAAAGCGTCTGGAACATTAGCGAGTCTACCATGCGATTGAAGGAAGGTGGATCGTACCAGAGAGGGTTTAATGGCGGTTAGGGGACTCGGTGGGGTGACCAGGATGCCCATATTGCAAGGCTCGATACCCAGGTTAGCGGTAGGTGGGGTAGGTGCAGCGGGAAATGAGGATTTCGCCTCGGTTTCATCAGCACTCTCGACCCCTTCCGCACCGCTGTCCCTAGCGTCGGACTCCGCCGAACCTCTCGCTGAAGGCCGAAGACGGGGCAGTGTGAGGTGAGAGCTGTCGGCGTCGATCATCCCGTCGTTCATGGATCGGTGGCGCTGCCGGTACTAAAGCATCCGAATAGTTAGCGAGTATATCGAGTTGGCCGAAAGAGGAGCCGCACCTGAGGACGCATTGTGACTGGAGGAGTTGGCGGAGTAACCTTTATGACCAGCTTGCCGTTCTCTGCATGCGAAACGCGAGGGGGTAGGGTGGGTGCGACAGCAACGAAGGATTCCTCCTTCGCCCTAGCACTCTCAATCCACCCGCTATCGACTTTCCGCTCACAGGTCTCGGCAGAACTAGTCACGCCTTGTGTTTTAAGTGTTTCCAGAGAGAACCATTGACGGACCGGGTCGTATACGGATCTTCCGCACTCGACAACTTTCTCCTCGGGAGGGTTGAGGGACGCCGGGTTCTCGACGGTCCATGCAGGGTCGGAAACAAGATCGTCGTATTCGAAGGGTGAGTGAGAGGATGAGAACGAAGCCCGACTATCTCGCGATGTCGGGTCAAAGGCTGTTGTCTCCGGATCGAAGGGCTCATGGAACTATGGGCAACACCGTGGACAAGTCGTCAGTAAATATGCGCTCACTCGATCACGAGAAGAAGGCCGTACCTCAGAAGGTTGAGCGGTGGCTTGTACATCGGAGGTATCATGTTGGACAGTTGGCTCAAGAGACGTCTCATACAAACCAACGTCGGGTGCGGTAGGTGCAGCAGCAACCACGGATCTCGCCGCGTTGCTAGCACTCTCACCCGCACCATTGACCGCGACGCCGTCTGTCTCAGCCGGACCAGCCGAGTGGAGGAAATTGAGATCGTCAAGAGAAAAGCCTGGATTGGCAAGGTCTTCCTCGATAAGGCGGCTTCGACGGATTTGGGCCCGCAGACGCCGCCGGACAGCCTGTGCCATAGAGGCGGTACTCAAGCATATGCTGGGTACCTCACCTTCGTACCGAAAAGAGGCATTTGAAAGCTCCGGAGCACACGTAGAACTGGGCTCACAGGGTGAGAGTTGCTCAGAGCAACGAGCGTCAACGTTGTCACCCGTATTCTCCTCGCAATCGCGAGCTCGAACGCCGAACGTGTGAGCTCTGGGGCGAACCACGGACATGGATTCATATTCAGATACGAAGTTCGAGAGCGAACTATCCTGTGGTACCTGGCTGTAACTGCGAAGGTTAACGGCCGGGTTTCCAGAGAGTACATTATCCTGGAGACGATCAAGTGCCCGAATGGTCAGCAGATGCATGGGTTACATCACGGTCGAATCATACCTGGGAGGCACGATGTGTGGTTGGTTGATGAGGAACAGGAACCTGGGTTAATAGTGCATCAGTACGTGAGCAGATGGAAGACGGGATAGTGAACGTACGGATGGCCGAGGAGTAATGATTTGAAGGAGCAACCGGCGACGTCTCTCGGTCGGGGTCTAGTGAAAGCACGGTCAGAAGCAGTCCAAACCGGAAGAAACCTGAAGCAGCGCTCACACTGGCAGTCACCTGCGCATCGAGGGAATTCGGGCAGTTTTTGGCCTTGTAGCTGCTCTGAGAACGGATCCTCGACTTTAGCTTCTCCCAGTGGGTCTCGCTCGGCGGCGAAGGCTCGAGGTTTGTCCCCTCCGGAGAGGACTTTCGACTCCAACGACCGGGAAAGGTCATTGGTATACGGGAAGTAAAGCAGCGGTGGTGAGAGCGGTAGAAGAAAGGGGAGTGGGCTGAGGGGAGTGGTTGGACCAGATCGCAACGGGGTACGAGTCAAGAGGGTGATGGAACAGGAGAGGTAAGAGGGTACAGCGAGCAGCGGCAGCGTAAGAACAAGTGTGTTCTCTTCCTGCGGTGAAGTGGGCAGAGGTCTAGGAGTCGAGAGAGTTGGAGGAAGGGAGGGAGGACGTGGAAGAGAGAGTGGTCTAAGAAAGTAAAGTGTCGAGAGTTTGGGAATGTTTGCGGTCGCGCTGACGTCAGAGAACAGACACGGTACGAATCGAGGGATGTGATAAGCAGGGAAGAGGATACAGAGGGCGAACCACAAAATGAAAGGAGGCCATCATGAAATGTCGATGATGGGGCTCGTTCCTGCGGTGTGCTGAGGGTGGACGGTCGAGCGACGAGTTAGACCGCTGTTCCACTGCCGCCTTGTATTGGACCTCGACTGAAGCTTCGTCCCCAAAGCCTCATATGCTGAGTCTGCTGCCTTAGAGACGAATACAGATGTATCCTTCACGAGGAGTGTGACCTTGAAGAGGGGTAGTATCGACTCTGGGATCAGAGTCCTCGGGGTAGTTTTGTTGCAAGCGCGTTGACAATGGATGAGAGATGCCCGGCGTACCATGTTGACAGTTTGATGCCAAGAACGCGGTTGCGACTGGTAGAGCTACAGGCGCACAACGGCGACGGGATACGTTGCGGTAAAACACGCCGACGGAGGTGGCGGGAGGGACGGGGTGTTGCCGGACGAGCGACGTTGAGCCAGGCGGCGGACGGCTGGAGGTGTGGTCATCCTAACGTGTATGGATCTTGAATCCCGCGCCCGAAGGACAGAAAAAAGAAGGGTAAATCTTACCTTAACAGTAGGACCTTGAGGCCCCTGAATTTTGAGGGAGTGTTTGGGCGAGGGGTTGATAGCTCACGGTGGGCGTAGCAATGGGTGGTAGTTGGAACAAAGGCCCGGGGACTGACGAAAGGCCTGGCGGTTAGCAAAGACTGTGGCCAGCGATGGGTCAGGCGCGTTGGACATCCTTACCAGCTTCATTTGCTGATGCAGCAGTTGTGAAGGAATCTTCTACGGCCAGCTTGGGGAAGAAAGGTGTGGAGGGCGTCGGTGGCATTGACTGGAATGGGCGAGTCTAAGCAAAACGCCCACGGAAGGGACTGTTTCGGGTGTACCCAGATCCTCCAGTTGCGCTCGCTTTGAGAGAGCAGTCGTAACGGGCTGCCGGAGCGCATGAGGGATGAGCTCGAGTCTAAGAGGGCAAAGGAACGAGAGGGGCGGAGGTATTCGCGACAGGCCTATCGAAATTGCAATGCGGGCGGACCTCGAATTCGTCCGTTCACACGCCACCCTTCTGGCCCACCGCCTTTCCTGCCCGAATTTTAATCGAACTTCGCTCTCGTCTCAATGTTGGCCTTTGGGCTCTCTTCGACTAGCGGGTCCCCAGCCGATAGGCTCTGCCTTGTCCAAAGCGAGATTACGCGCACGTGATCACGGACCGGACCCGGACATGTTCCGAGAAGAATGCAGCTGGGGTCCACCAGAAGCAAGATAAGTGAAGATAGAGGACATGACGACACGAAGAGAAAGCAAGGAAGCAAAGAGAAAATCTGCGGCATGCGCTGCGAAGATCTTTGCTGGAATCTTGAGAGTCGTCGTTCGCCTTGCCAGAAAGTCCGTGGGTGGTTGCTGAAAGGCCGCTTGATTCGCGGTATATCCCTCGGCGCATGTAGGAGGTGCTGATAAGCTATGGACGAAGGTGTCCCTTCGATACGTACATCTGGTTCCGGTGGGGTCAACGCAGTCCGGCGCCGTTGACACACGATCGACCCACTCTGTCAGCCGAAGCTTACAAGGACGAGCTGCAAGTCGATGTTAAGGATCCGCAGAAAGAGAATCTGATCAAATACAAGCCATGCAGTGGCCGGCTCGTGTCCTGGACTACGCCACGTTCGGGAGATCGCCGGCGCTCATTAGATAAGCGACAACAGCGGCCACGTGCATTCACCCCGCCCTTGATCGCCGTTTCCCCGACCCTCTGACCAACAAGCGTATATTCCTACTAAGATAAATTTACTTAGACAATGACTCGCATAAGTCTGTGCACTCCCTGGAAAATCGTCGTGCAAGCTCCGCCTGCCTAAGAAAGAAACCACATCTAAACCTATCATCGCTCCGCCTAAAGCCGAGAAATTTGAGTGTTCTGCGCCACTTTTGTACGCTTTTCGGCATCTCTCATCGGCTGAGTGCTGCTCCTGAGGCTCCGGTGGGGAGACGCTTCAGTAGGGTGCACAGACTTGTGCAAGTCATTGTAAACATTGCACATACTGAAGGGAGAAATACACTAATCACTTACAACGACGTGTCAGCGTACAAGCCAAGCCGGACGATGCCGACGAGAGCGCTTAGCGCGCCGGCGCTATCTTATGTTTATTTACGACTCGCAATGTTTGTTTCTCTCTCTCTCGTGTTTGTTATTCTCTCGTCTAGTCCGTGTCTCAACGTTTAGTTAATAACCGTTTCCGTCCTGTTGGTTGTTCCTCCTGTTCGGTTTCGTTTTTCTCTTTTATACTGTACTGTCATGCCTGTTCGGGATACCTCAGTCGATTGCCCCATCGCTGAGGTATGCCCCCTTCCTGTCTCCCTGTCTTGCACCTCTCCTGACGACCCTTGTACGACCCTAGTGTTCTATTCTAACAGGTGCTTAGCTAATATACATTAGTCGATTGCCCCATCGCTGAGTGTTCTATTCTAACACGACGTTGTTCCGACAACGAAGGGTGGGTTTCTCGCGTGTATCTACCAGCTAGTCTACATGATTAGCCGATACGAGCCCTGTCTCGGAATCATGATAGGACGAAGCGCCATCAACACTTAGGGTAGATGAGCGGCGAGGGTTGGCAAGCAACCCAATGAGCAACCCAATAATGTCCTGATTAGATAATAGACTCGACTTGTTCATACAAGATTAAAACGGAGTGTATCGAGAAACTTACAGCGGCACAATCCCTGGTTGTGGCCGCCCGGAAACACAACGCGGTCAGCCGGAACGAAATTATTCGCCAAACCTCACCTGCGAGTGAGTGGGAAAGTCAAGCTTCCAGGTTTTTTATCAGATTTCGAAGAACGAAATAAGCAGACAGAGCAATTACTACCAGTCTAGTTGCCTCGAGAACCACAGCGGAGGTGGCGGACTTAGCGGGTTAAGGTGAGAACGTCCGGGCGGATGCGGAATGACGTCAGGGCTCCCTTTGGCTTCGCTTAATCAGAGGGTCGGGGACTCCCCTTCTCCCCATTCTTACAGCTTCCCTGCGTTCGCGCTTAACAAGCTTGTTCGAGCCCACCCTTCTTACCTGCTCAGTTTAACTGTGATCAAAGCGCACAATGCTGAACGACGAACACGACGGTGCAGACCCTAGTCATGCAGCTGGGTCCGACCACGAGGATTCCGCCAATAGGGTTCAGCTCAGCGCGAACACGGTGCGTGCTTACCGATCTTGTGCAGAAACTTTATTACCGACGAAAAGAATTCTGGTAGAGAGCGAGACTGGAAAAGCTCGCACCATGGCGAATCGACCTAGCCTTACTCAAATTCCCGAACCGCGGCCCCAACTTCGAGGGAGGGTATGCTATAGTTTCAAGAGCCCTTTTGGCTTCCTCGTCCGATCAGACCAAAGAGCAAGACGTGGAGCCGAACGGTACAAATCTCAACTCCGACCATGGTTTTGTAAAGTTCCAAGGCGACAAAGGGGGTCAAAAAGCAGAGGGAATTAAGGAGGAGGAGGAGCGCAAAGACAAAGAAGGAGTTGAGGCCAAGGCGCAAGAGTTGGATGTTGAGCCTTCTGGACGGTGGAAGGTCAGTGGCGATTCGGCCCTCTCGGCTTCCAAGGCAGACCGCTGACCGACTCGCCAACTCTAACATTACAGCCCGTGGCGGTGAAGAAAATGAAGATGAAGACACAAGATGACACAGCGCGGATATTGGGCGTAAGAACGACCTCTTACCATCGCGGAATGGTCCGCAGCTAAGCTTTTCTCAGTTAGCGCTCAGGGAAGCGGAGTTCTTGGTCAAGCTTTCCCACGGAAACGTCATCAAGCTCGAAGGAATCCTTGAAGATGCGTCAAAGGGTGTGTTCTGGCTGGTCTTTCCTTGGGAAGAAAACGGTACCCTGAAGGATTTTGTCGCCTCCCACGATTGGGAGATTCCGGAGCGGATATGGCTGGTACGCGTCCCGCTCCTTTCCCTCAGATGACAGCTAAAGATGCATACTCCAGATCGATGATGTGGCAAGAGGAGTGAAATACCTCCACAGCAGAAAGCCCCCCATCTGCCATGGTGACTTGAAATCCGTAAGTCGTGATGCATTAGGCTTGATGCACACGGCCAACCTACGTACGCTTTCCAGATCAACGTCTTAGTTAACTCGGAATACCGCGCGGTAATTACCGACTTTGGCTCCGCTCGTCATCCCGCCGTCAATGGTCCCAAGAAGGAGAGAGAGCGAACCGACGAGAAATTCCAGCCCGCACCGTCGCTCGAAGCAACACTAGATCCTTCGACAAATACCATTACCTTAACATGCAGCCACTACACGCCACGTTGGGCCGCTCCAGAGCTGTTGCAAGAAGATGACGCCAGTCTTGCGTGTGATATATGGGCCTTCGGATGGGTGGCTTACGAGGTAAGCTCGACCCCTAGGTTGTTCAACCAGCGAGGCTCACAGATTGGCCCTGGAATAGGTCATAACGGACTCGATCCCATTTCAAGGTGTCAAAGACGCTATTGCTATCAAGCGGATCGTAAGAGGGGATCTCCCCTCAGTCGCTAGCGATGCGCGGATGTTGTTGATACAAGCACTTTGCTCCCTTCTGGGACATTGCTGGAGTGTCGATCCCAGCAAGCGACCCACAGCTGAAGATTGTCGAAAGGAATTACGCTGGATGGTGAGGAATGTTAGCCTACAGTTGCTGACATACAACTGAACCGGTTTTGATACAGCCAATGATCATTCCAAAGCCACGATGCGCAGCAGACACGGCGAATCAGACGAGTGACTCTGCAGAACTTTTGATTCAGTTGGGAGATATGTATCGACATCAGGGTGACCATCTAACCGCGTCAAAATACTATGCCAGGGCTTTGGGTGCCTACTCAGATATAGCCGACACTAAAGGAAAAGCCAAGGCATTGTTGAAGGTCGCCGACACACAGCGGTTCCAGCAGGAGTACACCCAGGCTGTAGCGTCCTACTCCGAGGCGTTAAAACTCCATATCGGCATTGCGGATAATGTAGGGAGAGCCCACGCTCTATGGGGTCTCGCTGCGGTGCATCTGTCTCGAAAAGAGTACGATCAGGCCGTCAAGTTCTACTCCGAGTGCCTACAAATCTACACCGAAGTCGGTAACAAGAGCTGGAGAGCCGCCACTCTGTCGGGTCTCGCTGGGGTGCATCGACTTCGAAACGAGTACGACCAGGCCATCACGTTCTACTCCGAGTGTCTCCAGATCCGGACCGACATCGGCGAAAGACTAGGGAGAATCAATGCTCTTTGGGGTCTCGCTGAAGTGCATCGCCTTCGAAAGGAGTACAGCCAGGCCATGAAGCACTTCTCCGATGCCCTGGAAATTGCTGTCGAGGTCGGCAACAAATATTGGAAAGCCTTTATTCTGGACGGAATGGGCGACGCATATAATGACCAACATGACCACGAGAATGCGATCCATCATTATGAGCAAGCTGCTGTTATCTATAAGCAACTTGGACACACGAATGAAGCCTTTGTCTTGAAGCAGGCGGCTGAACTTCGTCGATTAATTGAGGGCGGGACCTCATGAGGTTTTGGTGGGATGTCATTCTGGGTTGGATGGGACGTTAATCATTGTGCACACCGCAGTGTAGTAGATGTGATGTACTTCATACATAAATTTTCTCCTCCTCGACGCCTTTAGGACTGCTTGCGGTTCGGCTTGTGGTGAGATCGAATGGTGCTTTGCTTTACCTGTACTCTCTCTTCAACCATGGTACGTTCCTCACCTCCAGGCGTTCTTCTTCCACGTGTGATCAAAGTATTTTGGAAGCAGTGAAGGTTCTCCCCGAGCCGCTTTGAAATAATTTCCCCAGCGAGAAAAATCATTCTTCATAATGAAAGAAAGCCCCCTTCGGTTCCGCCGTCGCGGACTGAGCCGCCGAGATGCGACTGTGTCGTAAACACCGGAGGACATCGCCTCTTCGCCATAAAGCCCTGGCTCAGACTAAGTCAGAGGGCGCGAGATATGCCGTTCGGGGTGTTGTAGTGGGATAGTTGAAGTTGAGGATGGCCGTACTGTGAAGGAGGAGATACAAGGGCGTGCAGTGACCCCGAGTCCGAGAGGGAAAAGGAACGAGATGGACGGGGGGATTCGTGCCCGGCTAATCGAAATTGCAATGTGGACGACGATGTATTGGTGCGTTCACACGCCACCGGACGACCCTCCCCACCTGGCCAGGTTCATTGCGGCGTCGGTGGATTCTGCGTCGCAACAGTGGCTTCGGGGCTCGCTTCAGTCGGTGTGTTCCGCGCTCAAGAACCCTGCATAGAAGGCCACTTTTGTCCAAAATGAGATTTCGCGCACGTGACCGAGGACCACCCGTAGACCGGAACATCGTTCCGCGAAAAATGCCGGATCCACCATCTTCAAGAGAAGCGAATACGCAAAATTTGAAAGACGAGGCGATAAGCGATAGGAAAACTCCACAGCACGCGGGTTCCGAGAGTCCTTGTTGCTCTGAGGTTTCCTAACGTTGTGACAGGCTCCTAACAAGATACGAGGCGTGAACCGGTAGTTTCGAGTGTTTGCGCGCGCGCCAAGTGGAGTGGGGGGAGACCGAAAGAGAATGATCGGCCTCCCAGATTTATAAAATTACAAAAATTTACACAAGCGATTCAAGTGTGACCTTGAGCGGACAGGATACAGAGGAATAAACACAAGAGACCGGAGGAAGTACAGGTAAAGAAAAGTCCGTGAAGAATGAAAAAGCAAGGGGATACTTGATCCGGGTATATAGAGCGGACGGGTGCAACGGTCAACCAGGATTTAGCCCCGACCCAGCACTCGCATCCGCCTTAAGGACCGAAGTTGAGAGAGAGCGAAGTAATGAGGAAGGATTGGGACTACAGAGGATGGAGTGGAATGGTTCTATAAGAGCGGTGATGGAGAGATGGGCTGCGGTGACGTGGTGCTGATAATTATGAGTGCGAAAGGGGAGCGAATCTAAGGGGAGCGATGGAGAAGTCCGTCAAAGGTTGACCATCTTCAAAGTATCTGGAAACTCGAGCTCACTTTCATTCATCTAGTTTAACATATACGTTCCAAATGCCTGATTTGGAGGCTGTGAAGGCATCGTTTGGTGCGTTGCAGCTGCAACGAGACGGTTAGTCGGTCCGAACAAAGAGGTTGGACCGTAGACGCTTACTCCGGTGAGGGTCCTCGTGGTGGGACATATCCCTCCTCCCAGGGATCGAAGGATGGGTTGAAGGCCGGGGTTTCCTCAAGCCTTTCGGGGCGGCGAACAAACTTCGACACCGCCTTGACCCATTTGGAGACTGATGACGTGACCCGCGATGTAAGGGCGCGAGCTTGGTGGTGGACCAGATGCGACGTGGGCTCGTCCGCAGACCGTTTGACTCTTGCGAGCTTCGGTGGCAACAGAGTTGGATGGATCGGTTCAACGCGTAACGAGGGTTCAGCCTCGTCGGCAGCACTCGAAACATCCACTCCATCGAAGGTCTGATCGGGGTTGTCAATACGGCCACCGAGGGCGATCATGTCGAGGAAAGTCAAATGGTCTTCAGATTCACTCGGGGATCCAAAGGGTCTAGACGTCGATATTGGCGCTTTGTTCGTGATATGCACGTTTTGAGCATCGGGTTTTTGCTGTAGTAATAAAGCATCAGTCAGTTCAGGAGTGAACAGACGATTAAAATCCTGGTTTGTACTCACTTCGACCAGACTTGCAGCGACTTTGGGGACGGTCCGCTTCGAAGGACGCACGTAGGCCGCGGAGCCGACAGCTTGATCCTTGGCGGGTCTGAACGGGCGAGAATAATTTTGAACCGGAAGGGCCTTCGCCACAATGGCAGACTCCCGGAACACGAGGTAGGAACTGTCGGCTTGCGATTTGGAGTTGGCGCGCTGAGGACGACGCAAAGCCGGACGAGAAATGGCGCGGTTCATCCCCATACCCTTGGCATAGATCTGGCTCTGGAGATAGTGCAGCATCAAGAAGATCAGCGAAGTCTACTCCGTGGCTGATCGAAGGTGAATCGTACCTCGGAGGGTCTCGTGGTGGGTGGGGGACTCGGCGGGGTAACTATTACGACCATATTGCAGGGCTTGAAGCGCAAGACCGCGGTAGGTAGGAGAGGTGCAGCGGGTAATGAGGAGTAACCCTCATCACCAGCACTCTCATCCCGTTCCCCACCGATGGCGCTGCAGCCGGTCTCAGCTGAACCTGTTAGACCGACACCTGCGGCAAGAGGAAGGCATGCGTGAACCAGGCCATTTGGAAGCCCCTCGAAGTCGTCATTTCCCGTTTCTTCAGTCTCAGAAGGTGGTCGCTGGGTTTCGACGGAAGCGACCGCAGAGGTCCTATCTGCTGTTGGAGGAGTAGGTAAAATATAGTCGTATTCGAAGGGCGATTCCGAGGACGAAGACGACGCCCGACTATCTCGCGACCGCGAATGACAGCTATGCGAACTCGCTAAAGTATGCTGTTGAAGCGGCTGGGTATCCTGTGGACCATGGAGATTACAAGTGGTCAGTAGATGTGCCCTTGGATCATGAACTACACGCACCGTGGACGCTCCTTCTTCAGGCTGCGTGCATGAGCTAATTGCCTTGAGAACCCATTCGTAGGACATTGAATGCGAAGAAGGGGTCGTTGCGACAGGTGCAGCAGCGGAGGATTGAGCCTCTCCACCAGCACTCTCGACGCTATCCCTATCGACGGTTGGACCGTCGTTCTCGGTTGAAGGAGTAGAACCGAGGACATTCATTTCGGGAAGAAGGTCCTGATTAGCGGCCTCAAGGGGCCATCTGCCAGCTCGAAGAGTTTGTGTCTGCGGTCGACGTCTTTGGGCCTTGGCGATACCCGCGTTTCTCAAGCACACACTAAGCTCAACCTTTTGATGCATCGACATCGTATCAAATGACTCAGGAGTCCATGCCTCATCGACTTCATGAGTCTGACATTGCTC
>WSUI01000902.1:0-14472 GCA_019633595.1 Tulasnella sp. UAMH 9824
AGCGTTATGGTGGACGAGGATGGCTCGGCTTCGATTGCGCCGTTCCGCTGTAGAATGACAATTGGAATAATCCAACTTGTGATATGCGTTCCCGTCCGTCGGGCCTTATCCCACTGTGAAACACAATGAGTGAGATTGAATCAGAGTAGAAGATCGGTCCGACAATGTCTATTTACCGTTTTGCCTGGATCTCGGGATCCTAAGGGCTCCTCTGAAGTCTCAAAGCTCTCTACGCAAAGATATTGTCGGGTTCCGGACACGCGTGATTCGTTCTTCGGAGGGTGAGCTTCAACTGATCGCGAGGTTAGTAGCTAACAGCGTTATTGAGAGATAGCCATACTAGTAAGAGATAACGAACATTGGGCCGGCACGAACGCAAACTCTTCGTTGCTAACGAACGGCAGGCCATACGCTGTGATGAACGAAGTACGAATCACCACATGAACTGCATCATCGCCGCAAATCTCTATTTTTCTCTTTTTGATGCGATTGAGCGGTTCTAGAAAGTAGGAAAGAAGTCCAGAGCTGTCTTGGGTAGTCACGGTCCACATACCTCGGAAAGCTAGGGCTTGAGGTTCGAAAGTTAGGAGGTGGGGCATAATGCCATCTGAGTGGGGGTATCGAGCCATTTGCATGAGATATATCTGGGATGGATCAGTGTTTCATGGAAGCTTCAATGTGTACGTCCTGAAGGTGCCGGCCGGAGATAGTCAGCCAAAACACGTGGCATCGCTTGTTGCGTTCATCACTGTTCTCCTCCATGTTTTGGTTACGGTCGCAAGAGATTATCCTAAGGGATTCGAACGTCAAGTCTTTTCGGTGATGTGAAAATGTGGATGGGGCTTGCTCACTATGGTGCAGTGCCGTGCTTCGGGTTTGGTGCAGTGCGAGTGGTTGTCCATGGCAGGCACAAAGGCGGCAACGGATCCCTGCACATCTTCCCATTATCTCCTAGAAGCCATTCCTTCGTTTCGAATAGACACAGGTGACAATTGAACGCTGCTATGACTCTTGTCTGCATAAACGGATGCCAACTTAGTCGCTAGTTTCGGGTCCGTTCCCCGCATTATTATCGTCAAGTTGCATACTTTCTAGCGCTCTCAATAGCCGTCCCCCTATCGAAGAATCTCCCTCACGCTCCCTCAACACTATGGATCATGGCATTACCTGCTCTCCTCAGAGTTTGACGTTTCTTGGCAAGTTCATTTTGGATGGCGTCTACTTCTGTTGTTGATCGGCTGTATTCCAGTGAACCTGGAGACCGATCCTTCAAACGGGTCTTCAAAGGTCCTTAGCGCCCCTACCCAAGTCACTATCACGAACGTCTTACAGTATCCAGTGGCGTACTCGCTGAAGTTCTCTGCCCCGTTAGTCGGGCAGTCGTCGCCAGGTTCGCGCTCGAAATATAAGAAGTACAAGATCGACCCTCGCGATACTGCTCTTGGCTTCATCCCTTCCCAGGGAAACCGATCGATACGAGGTAGGTTTTAAGCGTCTAGCAATCAGGATATATGACAAAGTGGATTCCTGTTTTAGTCGTACGGATCGGTGGAGGCGACACTCCGAATTACCCAACTGGAGCGGAAGCTGCTATGGAGTTGACTTGGTGCATTGCAACCGAAGGTCTACATACAGCTGAGGCGGCCGAACAGACAGCGAGTTTATTCCACTAAATCACACACCCTCTCACTTACTTTATGCTTTTATAGATGAAGCAAGCTGATGAAAAGGGAATGTCGAGCTCGTTCCGCGTTTTCATTGATGCTGCCCTCTCCGAGAATGGCAAGCCGTCTATCACCTCCCCTGGAGCAGATGCCCCTTACATCAACAGTAAGCAATGAAACGATACCAATATAGCTCCCTAACGCCATATGTTTAAATAGCGTCTCTTTGGAAATCCGGCGAGCGAACACCCTTTCAACTCACGCACCCCGTAGACGGAAAGCAATATTCCGCATACTTCGCTGTGGTTGGTCTTGGTCCGAGCGGCCAAGGGGGCTATGCGGAAGTGTGGAAATGCCAAATCACTGCGGATATTGTCAAGTTACCGTGGTCACATGTGAGCATTTCGACTCTGTACAAGTGGAAGACTCTAAGTATCGGAATTGGGCAGGTTGCGGTCAAGTCCTTCCCTTACGAAACGCTCCCTCCCCCAGGGAAGACAGATCCTAATACAGTAAGCTTGTCTAAAGAAATCAATTTACCATCTGTCTGGTATCTGATTCGGAGCACAGCGGGCTTTGAAAGAGCTTGCCATATGGCGTGCTCTTCGTCATCAATATGTCGCACCATTGCTTGGTAACTTTGAATCATCAACACAATGTTTCATTACCATTTGGTACGATTGTGGGAAGTTGTTCGACTTCATCAGGAAAGAGGACATCAACTCCGATAGAATCAGAATAGTGAGTTGTAGCGCTCATCTTGCTTCAAATGGAGACTGGGCTCATCATCTCTGCGCGCGCATTCAGCTCAAGGAGATGGTCGAGGGTCTTGGATATCTTCACTCTCAGAACGTCATTCACGGTGACATCCACAATGTAGGCTGTTTATAGGCTTTCAATACTTGTTTCGCTGATGAATGTCGACCTCTATGCTCAATAGGGAAACGTACTAGCAACGAGGGACGAAAGAGGATCTATTCACCCTGTATACATCGATTTCGGCTTGAGTAAATTACTTGAAGAATCTTACGGGGAAAGGATTATCACAAGTTCTATTCGGCAAAAAGGTCGCATGATATACATGGCACCAGAACTCCTCCTCTATACCTATCCTCCGCGCCATAAGGCAAGCGATATCTATGCACTTAGCCTGCTACTCCTTGAGGTTAGCGTATAACTGGGATCGATGGATCTAAATATTTATTTTGACCGGTTTCTTTTACCGAACTCCTGCCTTCCAGGTGGGCTCCAATAGGACAGCGTATTTGCCGGAACAAGAAAATATGCCGGCTCCGGCACTCCAGAATAGCGTTTCCAACGGATCCATGAAACCCGACCGAGTGAGATTCGCCTTCATTAACATGACGTTCTGGGATCTTCTCTCGTCTTGTTGGGGAACGGAGGCGACCAGTCGCCCTCAGATAGAGGATGTCAAACGGACTCTTGGGGGGATGCGCAACCATGACTATTATTAAAGTGCCGAATGAGCTAGTGAATGAGGGTAATACGGAGGAACTGCAGGTAGGTACGTCACATACAAGCTTAGGAAATTATGACGTTTACTAATTTACTAATTTGATTCAACAGGCAAGAGTCGCTCTTCGTGTCCTGGGTGGACGTTCGTAGTTATATGTGTAGCGTATCTTGGCTCTGGGAGGCAATATATATACCATATCTCAAATGACTGAAGAAGCAGTTACGCTTCGACACACAAAGTTCGTCGATCATTTCGATCACCGGCCGTTCTTCTACGGATAAGCAGCAGCGACGACCAGCCAATCCACTCCGTTTTCCACAAATTGTCCAATTAGACAGCTATGAGAAAGGGGTGAGGTCCTTGCCTGAGCTCCGCGGAAGAGATAATTTGCACATACACGCATATGCTTGCGTGTCTGTTGGGACGCGACGACTCCACAAATGTCGCTAAAGGATTGAAATCTAACCCCTGAAATGAACCCAAGGCAGCAATGCTTCTTCTACAACAAACCATTCTTGGACCGACCGCTTGTGAAGGAGCAGCGAAACGAGTCGACCATGATGTCGGAAGTAAATGGCAACGTCACGTGTCGGCGATGTCCAGATCCAGGTCAAAAGAGAAAGAAGCAAGGTTCGATTACATGCCTAATATGAGTCTATCCTAGTGGAGTGCAAAAGACTATTCAAGTGTCGGCAACATGGGCTTCGCCGAAAGACGAGCAAACTGCAACTGCAACCAGTAGCTTGACTCTTCAAGGGTCCGCCTGACGATGCCGCTCTCCTCTCTGCGAAGTCGCTGGTTGAACCAGCTAAGGTTAAGGTTCTCTCGTACATCCTTAAAAATGGCATATGCTTCCTCAGCGGATGGACGATCCGAGGGATTTGATGCTGTCATTCGGTCGATGAGTGGTTGGAGGAATTCGACGTTGATAAACTCCTATTGCAGAGTTCTGTTAGATTAAGAGACCAGACACAAAACAACATCGATTAGAAAAGCTCACATCAAGCAGTAGTTCTTGATACACTTTTCCGAGGATATAGACGTCCAGCCGGTAGGGATCGTAGGGGACGGTGTTCGAAAGCTCTGGGGCGCGTTCATTCCCCATTAACCCCGTCGTGCGGCTCTCTCCCCTCGTGGAGAGCCCGAAGTCAATGAAATAGTACCGTACGCCCCCAACTTCTGTCCTAGACCTCGCTTTGGTGATCAGTCGACCTTCTGGAGTTGCAACCGGGCTTTGAGGGTGCCACAAGACTGGGAATAACGCTCTCGCGTCCATCAAAATATTGCCGAACGAACAGTCCCTGGAAGTAAACACTATGAGCGAGAGATAACATAAGTGCCAACGTAATGTATCACCTGTGAGCTACTTCATTTTCGTGCAGAAAGACCAAACCCTGGTCCGGCCTGGGGTGAGCGGCGTGACAAGGTTAGGTAATAAAGTATGATCGTACTTCAAGAGTTTGTTGGATTAGGTCAAGCACTTCAGGAACGGATTCGAAATCCGGGCTGTTGACCCTACGAAGGAGCGGGAGGACAAGAAGAAGTTTCTGGTCGTCTAAATTGTCCACCAGGACGTCAAGAACTGGCACTGCGTGATTTCTTGGGTCGTCCTTTATAGATTCAGACGACAAAAAGCTTGTAATTGGGCCTTCGGTGGACTTTGCGTCTATTTCCTTCAGAACAACGACCAATCCGTCACTGATCCTCTGGGCATCCAAAATCCCGATGTGCTAAGGGCGATATCCTGAGCACCCAATATAGTTAAGAGAAAATTAAAGGATCACATACGTTGATAGTCGTCCAGTCTTCACAGAAGATTGGCCTCAGACTCGGATCCGTCTTCCAGGAAGCTACCCACCCCGGGCGGTAGCGAGGACGGAGCAGATAGCCACGTTCTTTTAGAAACTCGTACCGGGCGAGCCATGGTAGTTCATACTCGGTCAGAGTCTCTGGCCCTGTGTGTTTCTCTGGGCCACGCTGCGGCTCGCCTTCCATTGAAAGCAGCGTGTAGGGCTTGAAAGGGAAGTGGTGCGTGAGAAGCTGCCAGCGAAACCATTATGTCAGCCCGACTCCGAACATTTCGATTCCCATCTGGGGTAGCCCATCCCAAACAAGCTAACTCGAGCTCCCATCAACCAAACCGGCTGGGAGCTTCAGCTAGCTCATTTCCCGCGAACGCTCTGCAGTACCTCCCATCATTTCGTTGGTGGCATTGTTATGGGTCAACCGCACGCGGCACATGGAAAAAGCTTGAATAAGTCAAGGAATATCAGCGCCAACACGCAGCAAACTCAGAATAGGGTCGTTTCTGCATTTCGTAGCTGGATATCAGGCCTTCATAGATTAACAACCTGCTATTCGAAATTCTAGAGATTTGACCCGATTCTAATCATCTATCATCTATTAGTCGATTATATAAAAATGCCAGAATCCGTGCAAAAACAACAAAGAAAGCTCTGCAGAACGTTTGGACTAGCAAAATACTATAGATTCACGTCATCGCTTGACTTGAGCGGCTCATCATCCGTTGTTTGGGCTGTGCGACAAGGAGGAGTTAGGACGATCACGGACGCCAGGCTTGGTAAATCATTCCTATACCTCGATTGCCGAATAGATCGCATCAAATATTTCGTTAGCCTCGTCTTCAACTACTTCACCCTCGGGGGAGAAGACGTAATCGAAAAAGCTGTCCTCTTCTCGCGCCTCGCATATAAACACGTACTCGAGGCAGAGTCTACAAAGCGCAATATGAACGCAGTTAAAACCCTTCCTCCTGACAAGGATTCAAAAGAAAAGGCAGGCTTACAGTTGGAATTTCCACCTCTGCGAAGCTTCCAGATTTTGATCTGTATACCTGTTTAATACCGGACGGAGAAGCTTGAACTTGGCCTGGCATCGGTGGAAGGCGTCTATGTCCTCGATCTGTGGCCCAACCTCGGCAGGCTGAAGGGAACTTGGGGCAGAGGTGTTCATGATGAGTTTGTGAAGAGAGAGCTCATGGAGGGGATGCGACTATTATATGCTGAATGGCAAAAGTGACATGCTCAAGTGATTGTGTAGACTCCTGGTATTAGGGATGAAACAGTTCCTGACAAAGGGATGCTTGGTTGCTTAGCGATTTCCTAGCGCACTGAAGAAACGCGCCCAGTCTGGCTTCGAATGCATTTGGTACGCACAGGATAGGATTCTCAATGATATGATCACTCCCTGCTGAAACTTGTCGTCATTCAGAGTTGCAATGCAACCGATGAAGGGGATCTTACGTGCCTGACGACAAAGCCCCCAAGCCCCGAACTTACGCACATCGTTTTGCGTTTAAAACCCGCCCCCGAGATCCTTTTGGGCATGAGATGACTACAGGGGCCGGATTCACAAAGACATAGTTTACGTTGTTGCTTTCAAAAACGCCAAGTGTATAGTCTGATCTGAGAGATCGCCTCGACGACACGCCTTTGTTGCAGTGCTCGTACACATACGATTTTACCAACCTTTATGCCTTCGCGTGGCTACGATGCAGTGCACTGGAAACCCCCTGTTCACCGTAAGTCGGGGCTTGCGAATGGAGTTCCGGCTTTAATGCTGAACCGCGAGGTGCATTTCCTCAACTCTTCCGTGCCAACTCTCCCCCTCCCGGAACCAACCCTCCCCCAAACCACATAACTTACACCAGTATGCCTTCCAAGAAAAGAGTCGCACGGGAGAAAAAACTAGAGGAGCTGCTCAACAAGAACACATACAGCGTGTTTGAAAGGGATCCGGCACTGGAACACTCGATCCTCACTAGTCCCAGTGGAACCTTCCAGAAGCCAAATTCACCGAGGCCCAAGGCTCCCAACTTCGGGTTTTTTGATACGGAGCTCGAAGCTCTGCAAAGGGCTCAAGATGCGAATGATTACATGGAGGAACTACTAGGAAAGAATATCTGGGCGGAGAAGAGCCAAAAGTACAGAGCAATAACGTGAGGTCCCACATTTCGAATGCCCCGCTTTTCTCTGCGGTATCATAATCACTTACATCCAACGTTGTATTAGACTTACATCCGAGTTTGATGGATATAAAGAAAGCGCTAAGGGTACCCCGCTGCTAGATGAAATATTAAACCGGCATGGTCGGGAGACAGCGCTCATGGTCTTCAATAATATGGACGAGCTATGTGAGGCAGTTAGGGTAAGACTCGCCATTTTAGGCTCTTAAACTATTCATTAGAGTCGACTTTGCGATTGACATCCTATTCCTCTTTAGCAACGTGGGTCGTACCGAGTCGCATACAGTAATTTCTGGAATCTCTCAGGTGGTGGCCCGACGCCGATGGGAACCGGGAATGAAGACAGCTTGCGGGTGGGAGAACCCGCACCTCGGATTGACTTGGATTCCAGTGATTCGAGCTCGGCGACGTCGGGAACATCTGGTTCTCGGGCCCCCAGCGAGACTTGACGGCTTATCGGTGACCCATATCGAGGGCCTCACTAGACTGAAGCGATATTCGTATGGGAGTACAATGAATGCGGTAGAATAGGGACGGGTGGAATATTTCATTTGATGACATGGGTAACTCCGGAGTCCCGGACATTTCGTGCATAATTGGCCCTTCCTGCGCGTCTCGGGTTTGTTCACTAGATTCTACAGGTTAATCTTGAGATTAATTTACCATTTGTGCTAGCTTAATATGATATATATTGGTTCTATAGACCACCCGGGCGCTGTAGGCGAAATGCTTTTGGGGGGGGGGGAGAAACCGTCTTCGTTAGACTTGAACATTCGGCTTTGTCTCCCTCTAAACGACGTACGGTATGACTGGCGGCGTGGACTGTTACGTTTTGAGCGATCCTCAACGACTTGGTCGATGACGTCACATGAACCCTCTTGATGTCACCGAGGATTCTTATTTGGAGGCTCGGAATTGAGAAGCAGCATCGGCTTTCAACATCGATGCGCGCCACTTAACATGATCCAAGGTTTAGGAATTTCATTCTTCCGAAGGGTCAGAGTTAACAATGCGAGAAGAAATTTTGGGTCTTTAGCCCAAAGGGAAACCCTCGCTGATTTAGCCTGCAGAAGCTGAGAGCGTTTACCACCGTATCCCATGGTTCGTTGCTATTACCTGTCGAGAGAGTCAATAGCCGACAAGCAACCACCCCAAAGCTTGCAATGTCCTCGTGGTATAGGTGCCGTTGTGCCTAGACATTGAATTACTACCTCACCAGCAAACTCGGAGATGCCCGATGGTGTCGTCCGGCTGGGCCTGTCAGTGCATACGCCTCTATGCTTCACTGCCATGCAAAAGGTGTCTGTTTAGTTTTGCCCTCGTCCTAGAGGACTGTGGCATTGGATCAAGGTGCAAACAGCATTCCATAGCCTTCCGCGATGAACTCAGAAGTCAGGAATGGCCGTGGTTTGCTGGTGTTTACGTTGAGCATTGCGTAACCACCACCTGACCATCGATTCGAAACCCTGCTCCATTCCTCGAACGCTCATATCCGTATTAATGGAGGAGTCCACCCCTGAGAGTGGTGCGTTTATCATTGGTTGAGCTCAAACCCGCTCCACCTCCGTCACACTCGTCTCAGATTTGTCGTTCCTTAAACATGTAGGACAAGAACGCCTCAATTTCTTTGGAAAAGACTCCGAAGAATGCGACAATTTTATTGCCGACGTGATGGTGCATGCCTATGATGAGGGCAAGCAAAAGGATGATGAATGGATCGCCGACTTTGTGGCCACTTGCCTGCGTCAGAATGCCTTACGCTGGTGGGCCGGGCTAGATGAAGCCACTCAAAGGAGCTGGAAGCTTCTTCGAAAGGCCTTGTTCTTAAAATACAGCCCGGTATTCTGTGGGGAGAGTGGAGAAGAAGCGGAGAAGTTTGTTTTCTCGGTTCGGCAGCGTGCGCATGATGCTGGAAAGCTGGAAGACCCCCAGTGGATCGCCACGTTCGCCTCTGCGTTCTTTGCAGGAAATGCGCTAAGATGGTATTCTTCGCTTCAAATCAAAGTTCAAAAAGACTGGGATGCCCTGCAACGTGCCATTTTCATTCAGTATCCCCGGGAGAGAAAGGATGGTGACACCTCTAGGTGCGGCAGTCTTGGATCGTACTCCATACCACCGACTTGTATCTCATTATATGTAACATGTAGTATTCTCCCAACTCCCGCCTTTGCGACTGCAACTGGGGCCGCTTTTACGGCGCGGCAGAGAGGTCGTATCAAATTGATCAGGGATGGCGACTCCAATAGCTATTATCTGTCTAGAACCCGGCATAGCTCCGGCTTTCTCCTTGTTCAAACATCTTTAAACGACTCTCTGGAGGTCGAGTATCGCGATGGTGATTTGACTGAATCACAAACATTATATATTCCTGATGTAAGTACATCTGCTACCCTGGCTCTCAGCCCCAGTATATTGATTTCTAATTGATAGAGCCAAGTTGGAAGCTATGATGTATTGGGAGTTAAGTTCGACAAAGGCAACTCTGCGACCTCGACGTCAGTACAATATCGCTCTGGGCCTTGTTCATCCTTTATTGCCTGACTTCAGTATTTAAGCGGGGCTGGACTGTGCCCAATAGATTCAACCTCTGGGGCAGGATCTTGGAGCGGCAATAACGGTGGCTTGCTTATAACGAATGCCTGGAATATTTCATCCAAGCCAGGGGGAGAGGTAACTCTCTCTGCGGTGACTGGATCTGGTATGTGCTAATAACAGGAGGAATGTTAACCTGGTCGTATTACTCAACTTTTTCCACTCACTAGCAAGCATGTATACGATGACATCCGGGACTGGGAAGGGTGTCAGCTTCTATCCGGACAAACCTTCGTCTGGCGCTACTTCCGTAAGTAGTTCCGCACTTATGAGTGGGTGCCAAAGCTATTACCGACACCAAGGCCGTAATTATCTCGCTTTTGCACAGATGTTCTTTGAACCAATTAGAGCCTAAACTAATGATTAGCAAATGAGGTTTGTTTCGCCATCACCTAAGGAGACTTTGTTTCACATGCATTTCCGATATAATTGAATCCCTTCATCGTTAAATATGGTCTGTTACGATGGCGATTCCCTCCTCCTCCTGCCGTTCTTATTTGAAACCAGACCGTCACCTTCCTCTCAAGGCCTACACTCTGTACTCTCTACCCTTACTTTCTGTATGAAGTTCCTCTGCATTCCTTTCTTGTACGTCCCCAGACCGTTTAGCCTTGAACAGGGCTGCCGCTGAATGTCGTGTCTGATATCTATTCGTAATGTTGCTAGTATATATTACCCGGGGTTCTAGAGTAGTAAAACAAACAGAATAACTGCAGCTCGGGAATGAGAGAAGCCGATCCCGGTATCAAGTGGGTCAGGCGTTTAGCGATGATACAACAGAGCTAATCGACGCAAAGACCACTACCTTCGTGTTGTACAAAAGGAAAAACCGTGTCGATAATTATATTACATATGGACCTCAACAAATTAGCGCCGTACTAATCATGGCTGGAAAGGGGTGAGAGTTGGTTGGGTACCCAAACGTGCCCATTTCTTATGCAGCCAGTAGCGAGACTCCTTTATCGTTCGAGCGACTGCCCCTTCATCTATCGTTCTAAGCCTCTGAGAAAACCAGCCAAGATTGAGCCTGGCCTGTATTTCAACAAATAGCGTGTACGCCTCGGCCGCCGATGGACGGTTGTTCGGATTAAGGGCCGTCATCCGATTGATCAATGGACGCAAAACCCCGACATTGACGAAGTTCGACTTCCATGCAGCAGATTTGTCAGAGAGTGGCAGAAATACTGATAGCATAAGTACACCCACGTCGATAAAAAGTGTTTGGTATTGTCTTCCAAGAATATAAACATCGAGTCGATAAGGGTCGTAAGGGATTCTACTGAATAGCTCGGGTGCTGGTTCTATCCCATAGGACCCGACCGTTTTAGCCTCCCCTTTACTTGAAAGACCAAAGTCAGTGAAGAAGTAACGAACACCTCCGACATCAGTTCGAGATCTAAAGTTCGTAATATAGCGGTTCCTCTGGTCCAAACTGGGGCTCTGAGGATGCCACGGGACGGGATACATTGCACGTGCATCCATCATAATATTATCCAGAGCGCAGTCCCTAATCAAGTTGCCTTCGTATGAGATAAACGTAAAGCGAGTAAATCACTGATAGTCAACTATGAGCGACTTCGTGTTCGTGCAGGAAAACAAGGCCCTGTTCGGAGGCCGCGTCAAGAAGGGCTAATCAAACAGTTACGGTGGTCCTACCTCAAGGGTTTGATCAATAAACTCTAGGGCTTCAGGAATTGAGACGAAGGGGGGTCTATGGCTGTGGCGGAGAAGTGGGAAGACCAAGAGTACTTTCCTGTCGTCCAAAGGATCCGGGAAAACGTCGAGAACGGGGACTGCGTGATTTCTCGGATCGTTTCTCAAGGATTCTGAAGATAGAAAGCACGCAATAAAAGCCTCTGAAGAGTTTGAATGGACCTTCTTGAACATGACGAAGACCCCGTCGCTTATTCTTTGGGCATCCAGAACACTCGGATGCTGCGGGACAATCGGTCCAGGGTCAATACTGTCAAAAAAATCGAGTTCAAGAACCACTTACGGTAGCTCTGAGCGAGTCCTCACATAGGATCTCCGAGAGTTCAGGTCTGACTTTCCACGTTGGAGTCCATCCTGGGCGGTACCGCTGTCGCAGAAGGTAGCCCCTCTCTTTGAGGTATTGATATCGTGCAAGCCAAATGACTTCAGAGTCTATGTGTTCTCCGTCAGTAGAATACGAGGTTAGCTGGCTAGCTGTAGAGTCCGACATTTAAGAGAAATCGAACGAGAGGCTGAGGTGGATATGGTAGGGAATCGTGCTTCAGTCAACACAAAGAGTCGAACCGCGGGACGTGGATTAAATTCAACCCGAACAAAGGCTGTTGAAGCTCGCCACTTTAGCCCTAGATCAAAAAGAGCTCATGATACTGGTACTCCTAAAGGACCGAGATACTTTGAGCGGTAATCCGGAGCGGTTTCAAATGCGACCTTGTTTCTGCTCGGTGAATAGCCTTGGAAGCTAGTAGGCGCCCTGCGCCACCCTCGTGGATCGCGGATTGCTCTCTCTACCTCGATAGCCATCACCTCCCCATTTGACTCTCGGAAAAAGCTGTGTTCAGTAGATTTTCGAATTCAGAAAGCGGCACCTGCAAAACATTCCATCTGAGCACGCATGCTGTCCTCACTTGTTGCTGGACCCTCCCAATGCATCTGTTTCACGAACTTGCTGGTTCGTTTATACTCGCTTACGCCATTAGCCTTGCCTCACTACGGAGGCTGCGCCCCGGAGCGGTGACTTACACCATTTCCAGGGCCTTCCGTAAACACCAAGCGAGGTCGCTAAAGAGTCGTTGACGGTGTTTTCTGCCGTTATTTTATTTCCCCCTACCGAACCGTGCTTCAGAGTCCGTTGTATGTCCGCCCCAGGGAATTTCGCGGCAAGCTTGGCGAGTTTAGACCTTCACCCTCAAGTTCAATCCCATCTACTATATTAAAAGTTTCCTTAGAAGCTTGGAGCGACATATCTTTCGCACGTCGAAGTGGTACATTATGATGCTTGACTCTAAAGGACGCTTTATGTAATCGGGTTGTATCGGCTTAGTCTAGCTCGTCGAGCACGATTAGCCCCAAATCGACTAGGATGAAATTACCACAGATGACTAGTCCAATTTTCCCACCATATATGCGACAATAAGTAATAGGGTGGTATTACCTTGCTAGGCAGGACCCGGTTCCGGCTTACCTCTCATCGACCTTATTCGACGCTTCTGCAGCACCGGATAGCCCTTCTTTTTATTTGTGCCTCTGTTTTCCTAGCAATCGGATGTATGTTTTTTTTCGTTATCCATTAGTGCTCCTCTTAGGTTTCTTTTATTCATATTCGGCCAATAACAGTGGTACGTCATCGTGGTGAAAGCGATGCTCTGATGCTGAGCCGCAAGAGTGCTATTGCCCTACGAAACTATCAACAGTATTCCAAGGGTCCGTTGGATTATATTAAGTGCTTCATGAATGGATCCGAGCCCTGTACTGCCGATATCACGAAGCAGCGGAAAGAACAAAAGGGGTTTCTGGTCGTCCGCATCGTGCATTATCTTGCGAGGATGTCGAGAACCGAATGCTTACATCTCATGGTCCAACCCCGGCCTCATCGTTATCAGCCAAGTTCTTTGGAGGCTAAATAATCTATTTGAGCTAGCATATATTCAGGCATGGGAATAATCTCGTCCATGCGTGTAGCATGTGGTATGTGTTGACCGTGGATGCGTTAACGTCCCATCGACCGGTCCCCTTCTATGACGCCACTCGGGCTGAACATCGTCATGGGGTGGACAACAAAGCCAAGAACCCCAAGAGATACCGTGAAATAATTTACGAAAGTCTTGAGAGCGAGATATATGACGAGTATGCGTGGTCACTTCGTAAGAAGGGTCTGTGGTTGGAGTGGTACCGAAGCCCAGAGGCGAACAGCAAGGGCGTTCTCTGATTACCTCTCGCTTGGCAATTGTTGAAATATTTCGCTTGGAAGTCCGTTTCGGATAAAAAGAGATGCTTACGGTTGAGAGAAGCCGATCCCGGTATAAACTGGGATCGGGTAATTGGGGCCTATCCAGGCTGGATGAGCGGATGTGATGCTTGAGGCACTACGTACTGGTTTACCACGCCGAGCGCCCTCGCCGGATGGGATGATATCTGGACGGAAGTAGTGCTAAATTTAACAAGCGTAGAAGGCCTTCGGGTGATTTGGTTATGACGGTCAACTGGTTCGAAGGTGGTTCGTCATCTTCCGCCTTTAGCAGGCTAATCGTTCATACAGATCAACATTGCGTCACGCTTCTGATAGACCTACGTGTGGTATTGCAGGTTTGTGATTGAGAGTGTGAACAGGTGCGTTCGAGGCCGTCGATCGTCAACGACTTGGCCCATGACGTCACGTGAGTGCCCTTGATGTCACCGACGATGCTCTTATTCGGAGGATCGGAATTGAGAAGCAGTATCGGCTTTCAACATCGATAGGTACGCCACCAAGATACCCGACATTGAGGAAATTTCATTCTTCCGAAGGGTTAGGAGGGGTGCCGAGGCCTCAGGAGGCAGTCGCAAGAAGCCCATTTGCTTACCAGAAGAAGACGCCACGGGACCTGAAATGTTGCGAATGAATATAAACCATCGATTTCAGTTAGAACGAAAAAAAGGGCTTGGCATTTACGAATGAGAAAGTGTGAATCCCGAGTCGCGATGGATGGAACGTGGCCAAGCGGCCAAGCCCTCCACAACTGATTTTCCCAGTGGCTCCCGACCGAGGCAAGATGGTAATTGCC
>WSUI01000903.1:0-14445 GCA_019633595.1 Tulasnella sp. UAMH 9824
CCTGCACCACAAATTGGATCCTGAGAAGACTGGTGGCCCGGAATTACAAGATGGTTTATCCAAACTGTGATCAAGTATATAGTTAGAGCTAATTTAATTTGCGAAATCAGCATGTTTTCACTCACGGTATCCCGCGATCCTTCGGTCCCCGCTAGAGGCTCTTCAGTTCCCCCTCGGCCTGCATTTGCATGAAGTCTCGAGAGCTAACTACCAGACCAAATCACTCCATTGAAAATGTAATGTAGTACTGCAATAGCTCAAGAACTCTCTAAAGTTATTGCGATCGTGAGATGGCCTCTGAGGGGGGTGGGATTGAAACCGTGGTAGGGGTGGGGCAACGCTTAGCCACACACTGGACTGCAACCACCTAGCCCAGCGAGTATTCTGCACCCAAACCACGTTGAATGAACGTTAGAATAACTGCCATTACCACAGACTGTAGTAAATTGCGAGTCAGCGGAGCTCTGTTTGGTTCCGCAGGCTGTTTATCCGATCTGCGGTGCCCATGACAGAAAGTTTTCCGTCAAGCCTCCACTCCGTTCCATCCACTCCCTCTTCATTCCCGTTCCCCCCACCACTCTCACATCTGGTAGTCCCTACTTCCTTCCTCTTCATGCCTCTTCCTGGAGAAGTTCCCTTCACTGCTGAAGAGCTTGTTGAAATCGAGCAACTTGTCCGCAGTGTGCTTACTCCGATCCAGCTTTTCACTCATCAAGCAACAGCAGCGGTCATCCCTCCTGATGTATTCCTCCTACTTCCGGCTCACCAGGAGCGTCTTGAAATATTGATCGACTGCTTTACTCTCATCTGTGATCTCTTACCTCCGGACTACTTCGAATATACAAAATGGGAGTTGTTGGAGTGCCGTGACAGACTCTATGCCGTTGAAGCCTCTGGGACACTTGCCTCCCAGTCCCCACCGCTTTTTGGCTCCCTAGGAGTGGAAATTGGCCCAAAGGGATACTATCGATTGGCGCTTCCTCGTGAAGTTATTGAGATCATGATTGCCGAGGGTGACTTCCTCCCACTTTACAGGCGCTATATTTACCATCGGAGTTCAAAGAACACAGAGGCAGGCTTATGGTCTCGAGGGTCTTGCCAAGAAAGAAGCCCAGCTTCAAGTGGCTAACGCCCATCACGCACTCAAGGAGTCCAAAATAGCTTGGGACTGAAGCGCCTCCTTCTCAGGGTCAAGCAAGTGCATGTAACTGGATATGATCAATCCCAAAGATCTCAAGGCTCAATCAAGAAGGCCGATGCGGTAGTGAAGCGGCACCAAGCTTCATATGAACGGCCATGGAAGGCTATCAGCGAGTTCAAAGTGCCTCTTGGGCTTGGCACAGAGGCCAGGAACCTTAAGCAGCTTCTGGAATCTGACCATGAATCATTAGAGCAATACATTGATGAACCGTCACGGAAGGGCCTACCTTGGATATAGAAAGCGCTTGGCGGAGTGCCTCGGGAGACAGCAACGCCAGTGACGTTTATGCAGCTTTAGAGGATTGGAATAATGAAGGTAAGCCTTAATATGCCATGTGAAATCAAGAAAAGCACTGAAGCAGTCTGGGATGTGTTCAGTCCTCAGGCTGGCCTGGTTCATGCTCGCGCTTCACGAGATCGGTGGTGGGAGGAGCAGGAGCTCTTGCGTGAGGAGCTCCAGCTTGTTGGACGTTCCTTTTTGCACCAAGTTTCTCGATGGAAAGATATCGCAAGCAAGCAGACTGAGAGTGGTCGGGTGGCCAGGGGAATCGCGGCCTACGCTATGCGCCGAGGGTTGGTGTATCAGCGTTTAGCGTTGCATGCAACAGCGGCATATAATAGAGCAATGTCAGGCTAATTCTCTGATGCAGAGAAGTCATAAGAAGTAAGCGAGAATATTCTAGTGATCTGTCAGCTTCTTCCGGCGTGCAGGATAGAGGGCGCGGGGTAACATCTTCCCGGAGGTTACATGAGAACGGTCCATGAATCGAACTATCAAGGAAAGGATTTGTAGGAAAGGTAGGCTGGTTTCTCCTGTAGCAAACTAGAACTCGAGCTCTGGGTATGTCATGCCTGTTGTACCCGCGAGTTCTGTAGAGGCACCTTCCGGGAGGTACTATATCTTAATCCCCGCAGCGCGCTCACACTTTTCCGGGAATGCTCTGACCCTGGCTCTCATACCAATCATAAGTCCCCTCCGGGAAAGCCATGACGAGTGACTCCCGGAACCTGGAGGGCTGCTGCCACATGTAGACAGGAGGGTAAATTTCCAGTAGCGTGCGCTATCATGATTATGGGAGGTGCGCAATGCGCCCCTCCAAGAGAACTATCTGGTCCTATAAGAATGGCCATGCTTTCTCAACGCTGCCCATACTGCCCAAATAGATGCTCTGCGAGTGAAAAATAAATGTTATACTATAAAGATACATGTGATTGGGCCTAAGCTACAATGGGGGTATCGATTGCGGCGCTATCGATTGCGGTACTATAGAGCTTTGGCATCAAGCTGGATTAGATAAAACTCTCTTTGAGATAGGATATGGCAGGCGCATACCTCATTGGTTGCGGATGGGGCTTTGCACTAGCCCTCCGCTTAAGCGCCTCCAGGGTCGGGAACCCGTCTAACCCAGCTTTCCACCGCTCCTGCGCTTTAGCTTCTGAGAAATGCGCCGCAAACGCCTCCTTATCTTGCGCTTCAAATGCCTTGTTGGTCTGGGAGCCGCAGTCTTTCCAGCGGAATAGGCCGCCGGCGCTATAGAACACAAGTGAATACCGAGTTTCTTCAGCCTGGATCGGGATGTTCTCATGAGTGATCACAGCAGACGGGAGAAACAGGGCATCTCCTGGCTTCATCTCCACAATAATGCGGGCCTCGTGGAGGACGATATGGCCTCCATACCGGTGGTTGAAGGAACCGAGGACGAGGATCAGGCAAACCCCACTGGACAAGTTCTTGGAGTCTTGATGAGGCCAGCAGACCGTTTGGGGACCAAGGTTTGCCGTAAGGGCAGCAAAGGGTACGGACAGGGCTGAGCTGGGGTCGATGCAATCAAGCGCCTTCAGCTGCGAAAGGATGTGCTTGTGACACTCGTCGTACTTCTGGTGGATCTCAGGTGCCCACATCTCAAAGCTTTCTAAAAAGGCAGGTGCGTGAGGAGGGTGGTTGTTTGTCAGAAGAAACGCGGCGCCTACCCATGAGGTGCTCCGTGACCGCCTTGAAGAATGGGCATGCCAAAAACCCCTTCCATAGCTCGCGTTCTTTCTTCCTGGGCTGGGAAGTTGACATCGGCAACTAAGGAATGGTCGGCTTACGTTGGTTTGCTTGCGATGGTTCATGCTTACCTTCTCCCCACCTCCGATGGAATAGCCCCATCTTGTCCAGGCATGTGGCCCGCGCGGGGTGCCTCCGCTCGCCTTTTGGGGCCGCTTGCCTTTGGAGCGCTCTTTGGCCTTGGCGCGCGACGCCGCAATCCCCTCAGCAAATGTCTTGAAGCTACGGGATAGGCCGCGGATCAAGCCATCCCAGTAACCGGAATGCCCGAATGCGCCAGGCTTCCATGCGCACAGGCGCGCACTGCCGTCAAAGATCAGGTCGGGCCTGGATTTGCAACTATCAGGAGCAAGGCATAGAGCTTAAAGAACGAAAGGCTTACGCAGAATGAGAAGTGATAACATCGTACCCCTGGGCAAGTAGCTCTTGCAGGCGCGGGTGCATATGGTGGGTGGGGGCGGCAGCTCCCTCCGCCTCCCGAAGTGAGGATGCTGGGTTTCGGGCCGTCTTGAAGGTTCCCGCTTTACCCTGAGGACCAAGGTAGGACGATGATGAATGAGGGAGCGCCTGGAGGTCAAGCTCCTGCGCGTGCTTGAGGGCCTTGGCGAGGAGGGACTTGAACAGGAGCCTTTGCGGCCCTGCGCTTACGGTTATCCCGTGTTGATTTCTTTACAGGCCGGGGATCTTGCGTCTGTTGCTTTATCGGTCTTGCATCTGTAACAAAAGGGGCTAAGGCTGGGTGAATGCCGCAAGAGGCATTGGCTAGGCATACCTTCGCCGACCTTGCTGGTTTCCTTGACGCCGCCCGTTTTCCTCAGACGGCGCTTTTTCAGAAGGGGCTTTGGCGTTGCTGCTACAGGAGGTTTGCGTCAGAGGTTTTGCAGGGGTTGGCTCGACTTCTGGCCCGGCCCTCACCTTCAGCGCCTTCGGCAACGGAAGCCTCAGGCAGCCAGCCTCCAGTGCCAAAGCTAGCAGGTGCCACAGGATCGTCCTGCCTGTGTGGCTTCTCTAGGTCTTCTGCATTGGCGGGTTCTGTGAGCAGGCTGGCGAACGGCGGTAGCCATGGCGTAGCGCTTACCTTCTACGGGGGTTTCTCCTGCCTCCGAAAGGTCCCCTCCCTCCAAGAAGTCCTCTGCCTCCGAGAGGTCAGCAAAGCCGCCATGGAGGGCAGCTTCAGCCTCCCGCTCGGCCGCCTTCCGGAGGAGTTCATCAAAGGCAAAGCCCCGGCGTGAAAAAGTCAGACGCTATCCGTGATAAGCAGCCGGCGTGCTCGTCAGACGGCGCCGTTGAACCAAGAGGGAAAGGAAGCACTCACCGCAGGCTTGCAGTCCGGTGGCGGGGGTTCCGGAAGGTCTTCGGGCTCGGGACCTGGGGTTGGCATTGTGAGCAGGCCGATCTTGCGGGCGAGGGTAGCAGAAGAGCCGAGCCCCCCGTCCGTGGCGACCTGCAGAGCTAGCATGACGGTGCCCGCAGTGCGGTCTGCCTTGGGCGGGTTGCGGCGGGGATGGGTGGGGCGCGAGCAGGATTTGCGCACCTGAAAGGGCTCGTTTTCTCGAGCCTGCCGTTGAGGGGGGCGTTTGGACGCCGGCGAACCGCTCCGCAAGAGACTGCATTGCCTGAGGCGGTGTGGATGGGGGGTAAAGTGTTGAGCTGCGTTGCAAGTTGCAAACCAAACCGAGCTTGCAGCGGGAGGACTGGGAAAAGAGGCGCTTTGACACGGGCTCGCGACCCTGAGTGAGAGCGTCCGCGGATAAGGGAAAAGTTTTCTCGTAGGTTTCAGGAAATGTTCGAAGGAAGCCGGACAGAGCCGTCAGAGTTGAGACAACGGTTGAGGCGGCAATCGAACCCGCCATTGTTGAAATGGTAGTCATAAACCAACCCTGCGAAATGCCGCCGTTGTAATACTTCAGCTACAGATTAGATTAGATTCACCTTTTCTCTTTGTGAACATGGATACCGTAAATGTTAACCGCCTCCTTAGATCGATTTCGAGTAGCGAGAATCTTACCCTTGGATAGGCCTTCACTTTCTGACCCTTGCCACCCGCTGTTCATACAACATCGCCAAAAATCAATCTAAAGAAGCCTCATTTAATGACCAACCCCCCCTCCCTATATGATGGGCAGTGGTGAGGGGGGCAGTCAACGTCGTAATCGGACGTCACGGCTGTAGCGGGTTTGTGTATTTGCATGCCGGTCGGTGTCTTTGAAAACGTCGAAACATTTTCCCGGATTTGCGGACTTTCTGCCCTGAGTGACCTCCTTCGCCAAAATTGCGCACCGGTTGTCCGCGTCAAGGCACCGGTTGTCCGTGTCTCGACGGCTCCTGTTTCGATCCGAACCCGCACAAGCGCTTGGCGGGCTTGTCACCAACATTCTTATTGCCTAATTTAGGTGGAAGCGCCCCAATTAATCAATCGTCAAGTTCCTGCACACCCCGCATGCTCCCGAGCCTAATGATTGTAGCGGCAGACTAAGCTGCGGCGTTTGCTCTTATACTCGAGGTAAGTGCTGCACGCGTCTGTAATATGCAGGTTTATAGATAGCTAGCCGCATCCTCAAATTCCCGAATCTATAAGACAGGCAATGCCAAAACGAAGCAGGTACAGTACGAGTGAGTGAAAATTCCGCGAACCCGGGAGGATGGGGGATCTGAGAAAGGCGGGGTCGCGATCCCAAGCAGATACGGACACTTCGGAACGTGCGGTTTTTCTGCCCGATCCGCAGCGGACAGGCGGCGATCGCACGGGGGCACTATCGACGCTGATTGTTTACCCGCTAGCCCGACCTGCCCGACGCTCCCGTACCCGACGCACCCGAAGCTCATGTCCATCCGGGATCTAGATCCCATGTTGTTGAACGGCGTTGATCAAGGAAAATCGACGCGCGTTTCCCCCCAACGCATCACTCGGGTCACGGGGAGCTCGGACGTTTTAGATCGGAATTTTATTTACTTGCCTCCCCCGTCTGTTTGCGACGCCATGTATATAAATCGAGTGACATATTTGCCTATCGACGGCATCTACGCGCGTTTCTGTGTAATTTACAGCGGATGTGACAGGATCAAGAAAGGGGGGCTTGCGTAAAATGCGAGGTGCAAAAGTGGGGTTCGACGGCGGACGATCCGTCTGCCGTACTTATACGTACGTGACTCTGAACGGCGGGTTAAGTTGCCGTGCCGGTTAATGGAGAGGTCACAAAGCTGTGGCAGCCGCTCAGCGGGAGAAAGCGGGCGTCGGACCGTGCTGGTACAGTACTTCCCAATGTAGAGACCGCTCTCATCGACAGATCTGCGGAACTGCTATTTGAGGCGTCCTAGAACGATGTCTGAACATGCGCTAGCAGCCTTTGGTCAGCCTGCGGAGGCGGGCAGTGACCGCCACCGGCGCGATACACGTCAGGCGTCCTTACTGGGGAGGGCAGCACGCAGAGATGAAAGCCGACGTCTCCATTTACAATGGCGGGAATGTCGTCGAGTGTAGTCAGGGCCTATCAATGGCACGTGATTGATTGACGCCACAAGGGGTTTTCGAGGCTGACGCAACGCCCCTCATTAACCAAGAAAGCCCATGTCCCGAGATGAAGGCGTCGTTGAAGCTTAGCAGCCTACTAAAGACGTCACCTTTATGGCGCTTTGACCTTCGTCTTGGAAGAAGTATCGGGCCTCTTTCACATAAAAGTCTCATCCTGTCGCGAAGGTCCGACGGCGCTTTATGGAGAGGGAAATGTGGCGCCTTTGAAGCGCTGTCGTTGTTGTTGTGTGGCTGGATATGGAAGCGGGCGCTGGATGCCGAGGACCTCTCGCAGAAGTCCTGCTCGCCCTTTCATTCTGCGACGGGTAAAGCCGGCTACCAGCTTGCCCGCTGTCTACCTTGCCCTCGGCGGTCGTGTTAAGTATAGCGTAAAACGGGTGCATGCCTCGACTCCATCGCGAACGCCCCTGCTGGAACAGTGGGCCCACATCGCCGCTCATGCCTGACCCTGTCCTCGAGGCTGCGATAGTTGCCCACACTGCCTCGGCCGCCTAAGGGCGGCCTGGGGACGTCGGTGCATCGAACGGGCTTGGCCATGTGGTTCGCACCACATGGAGGCTCAGCCGCTGCTTCCCGTTATCCTCCCCTTTCGCGCGCAATCATCCAGGTGCATAAATCGAACGGCGTTGCTGCCATCCAAATCGACTACGCATCTGGAGGGCTGAGGAAGAGCTTTGCACGCCGGCATCAAACCTACGACCCAAAAACAGTCGCCCGGTTGTCCGTGTCACGAACGCGCCCCATTATCGCCGGCACCGTCCACGTGACGTCACTGGCGAAGATGCACGTCACGGGCTTAGGCAAATATCGCGATGTAACAGGGATATAAGTAGTCTTTTCAATGGGAGGAGATGGAAGTTATCTAACAATAAATACATTTAATGTATCTAATATGCTCTGGTCCGTCATCTACTCCCGTGCATGTGAAATACGCATCCGAAGCACCCAACACCCACCTCAACAGCATGCGCAACAAAGACCCCGTAACGTTTATTAACGACTTCCCGCTACCTAACTATACCATTGCTCTCCCGGAGCATCTGCTAACCCGCCTCCGGATAGTTTTGACACCCGAATGCGGCAAACAGCTGCTTGTTTAGACCATCCCACCTCTCACGCTGCCAATCGGCGTTCGTATCAAATTCTCTCAATTGATGAGAACGAACGCGCGCTTCAGCAGCAAGAGCCCTACACAGGAGTTTCCCGCTGCCTGCTCATCGCGTCTCCCGGAGCACCCATTAAGCGGCTTCCGGGAGATTTTGACACCCGGCTACGACAAATTGCTGCTATCGCATGTCCGGCAAAGTTGGCGTTCCAAAGCGGCAGCCATGGATTCCTACCTATTGATGTAGACCGTTCCAGCCTCAAACGCTAGCGTTTGTCCTAATTGGTGAGAACGAACACGCATGTCAGCAGGAGCCACAGTAAGGGCCATATGACACCAGGCAAGGTTTCCTGCTAGCTGCCTATCTGATTTCCCGGAGCATCCATTAAGCTACCTCCGGATAGTTTCGACACCCGCATGCAGCAAGCGGCTGCTTTGGCCCCTCCGACAAAGTTCAGACCATCTTGCCTCTCACGCTATCATTTTGCGTTTGTCTTAATTGATGGGTACAAACATGCACCGCGCAGCAGCCGCACCAAGGAGTAGATAGCGCCGGTCAATGCCTCCCGCTCGCCGCCTGTCCCATCTCCCGGAGCATGCTCTAAGCTGCCTCCGGGTAGTTTTGACACCCGAATGCGGCAACAGCTGCTATGTCCGCTCCGGCAAAGTTCTTGTTCCAATGCGGTGGTTATGCAGGCGCCATTTACTCATTTCTAAACCTTCCCGCCTTACTCTCTGGGTTTTCTCCACATCAACGAAGCTTAGAGAGTTAGCCCCTCAGTGTACTGTAGTTACCAGTGGTTTGCATCGCCTCACATGGCTACTGCGGGGCAAACGGATTACACCAACTGCATCCGAAACGCTACCGGAGACTGATGAACGGAGCCAGCTGACTCTTTGCAGTGGCGTTATGGTAATGTTCAATCTGCCATACCGAGTCCAAGACATTCAGGTAGCCCCTGTTCGACGACAGCCAGCCGCGGCGTCCTGGAGTTCTTTCGACAGGTAGTAGCCGGAGCAATAGTCAACACGTACAAGCCCCAAACAGCCGTTACTTCCGGCAGAGATGACCGGAAAAATCTGAGATAGTTTTACGATGTCCGCCGCAAAATATGAGATATGCTATCTGCTAACGGTGGATGCGGACTGCGTCAGTTTTACTTCGCGCCATGATACACAGCTCGGATACTTACCTTCCACAGGGTTACTGTAATGGCCGATGAGCTTGCTGGCGGTTTCGAGATCTTCGGGTAGGAGTGGTACGACGTTGATGTTTCCGGCGAGCTTTGTCGTTTCAAAGTAGATGTGGGAGATGCGACCAACGAGTATGACTGCGATGGGCCGTCCATTGAGTACTACGCGATCCCTGTGTTCTCCAGATCCATATCGAAGTGAGGTCGGCATGCGGCGAATGGCGAAACGTCGACCCGGCATTCACGTCGAGAAGTTTCAAAACTAAACTGGATTACGAACCATCATCTGAGCATAGTCCGTCAAACTGAGCTAATGTACGTTGCTCACCGCTTCTTCCTGTCCGACATTTCCCAATTCTCCGCAATGGAATCGTCCAACGGTTGAATTGCTGTCTTCCCACTTTCTTCGGGGTCCTGGGTGTCGCTCCTTCCGGTTCCTCGTCGCTATAGCCGGCTCCATCCTCAACGTCATCAGACTGGAGATGTCTGACACTGATGGTGGATGCGGGGGTTTGAATCTTAGACGACCCGGCAAGCTGTCGAGCTGGGGTGATGGGCGCAGCCGCCTTCGCGCGAGTCTTGGATGCGGGTGTGGATGCGGCCGTAAGGCTGGTGCTCGTCGACTCGCGGATGCAGCTTGAAGCGGTCGTCCTTAGCGACGGTGAGCGTGTCCGAGTCGGCGTCGGCTTTGCTGGTGGGTTCGGGGGCGAGGTCTTCGGAGACGACCGGAGTCACAGCGTCGCTAGTAAGAGACTAACAGTCAACATTCACTCACTCATCTCGAAGTGCGGAGGTGCTTGCCTTTCGATTGTGGTCCCCTTGGCAGCACCCCCTTTCCTATCCCGCAGAGCGGAGTTGGTACGTGAGACGAGCGGATGCAAAGGGCGAAGTGGAGGGTGAAGAAGATCGAAGACAGTCAGTGGGTCAGCACGGGGTGGGTTGATGGGACGATATGACCTTGCATCCGCTTGAATATAAACACTTTGGAGACCTGCCTGATTCGAAATCATGCCAGATGACGACGCAAGCGTCGGTGCAGCCGGAACAGGGACGGGACGATCGGCAGACGCTAGGAAAGAATGGGAGAGAGTTAAAGAAATGTAAACGCGAAAGAGAGTGAGCACCTACGTTCATGAGCACTAACGGCCTCGAGGGAGCTAATGTACTCCTTGAAGTCGGCGGAGGAAGAGCGGGGATTAGAATAAGGAAAACCAACTGCAAGGGCCGTAAGTATAGATACGGCGGACGAGTGAAAGTGACGTACCTGGAGGAACATCGATGATGGCAGGAGACAAGGAAGAGCCCTGGGAAGACATGCCAAGAGGAATAGAAGAGTGTGAAGCTAAAGGAAATAATAGGAAAAGCGACAAAAAGAACAAGGAAACAAGGACAGTACCAGGCATAAGATGGAAAAGGCAGAGGAAGATGAAAGGAGAGCGAGGAAGCGCAAGGAAGGACGAAAGAAAGGACATGAAAGTCAGGAAGGCCGAGAGGAGAGGAACGGAACCAACAGACCAAAACCAAACAGGACCAGATGGAGCGACCGCACAAACACCAAGGGATAACACCAAACGCAGACAATAAAAATGACGAAGGGAAAACCGCCATGAAGAAAGGCAAAAAAAAACAAGTGGAAAAAAAAAGAAGAAGGAGAGACAAGACAAGAAGTGAGGCGAGGCGACGGAAGCGGAAGGGAAATACGGAAGGGGGGCGGAATTGAAATGAGGACCGGGAAGACCTAATGACACGCTAAATTCTGCTCGTAAGGCCCATTCACCCTACCATGACGGGTTCAGGGAATATGTACGTCAAAGGAAGTATTTAGCAGTGAATGACGACGCCGCAATGAAAACTCCCTTAGAAGAGTCTCAAGCGGAGGCTGGAGCCTCGCGGTCTGCCGGGAAATTGGTTGCTCTGTACGGATGTCCTGGAACTACTCTACTAGTACTATGATTGTCGGTTTGAGCACGAACGGCAAGCAACCCTCGTCGCAGCTTTGCGACGTTTGCAAGTTAGAAGCCCAGATCTCGAGTATGCAACCGTGGGAACTTGGAGAAACAAAAGCGGATGTGAGAAAGTACGCTATGCCGGTCTGATCTACCACAGCCTCCTCAGCAGCTAACACCACATCAATGGCCCCTTCAACGAGAAGCACGCGCTCAACTGGCTCCCAAATGTCGAGAGCGAGTCCAAAATCTGGCTCAGGGCAGCTGAGGCGACCAGGTACGTATGGAAAATTCTGCTGCCCCTCCAAAAGGGCGTCTGAAGATGGAACCAACCCACTTGCGCTTTAAAGGTCGAGAAGCCATCGGTGTACATAACTCAGCCCAGCAAGCGGTCGCACGCGAGATCGCTCTTAAGAGAATTGCTGAACAGAGATCTGAGCGTGCGGCCAAGACGGACAGCTTAATTGCGAAAATGGCGGACATACATCTTGGCGAAGGGGTTAGGGCAAGCAACTTCATGGATGTAGAAAGTCTGTTATACTCTCTATACTCCCCAAAGTAAGATCTACTGACTGTGGCTTTAGATAGTGAGCGGGAAGCAGTACCTGATTTGACGGATGCCAAACGTGACGGTGGTGCTATAAATGAGTCAGAGAGTGAGTGGGCCTGCAGTTGGAGCGTGAACACGTTGAGTTCAAACTTTCATTCTGAAACTACGTGTCTCTGGGGTACCGCCTAAAGCCAAGCCTCTCCCCACTCGGGTGTGGCCACCGTTACCTCCAACTACAGCTGCCTCTGATAAAAACCACAAATCCGACTCCGACAAAGACGACAAGCCCGACTGGTGGAAAAATACGCCGAAGGATGAAGATGCTGCATTTTGGCTCAGTAGCGCGAAAGTGAGCCCGGTTTGCCTCGTCGACTTCTCATTATGACTGACTGAAGCAGTTCTGCCGGGGTTGCTGTGACGGAGGCCCACGCCTGAGTTCCTTGCCGTGCGTGCGGTGTGCTTATTGTCTCGACGTGTATTGTGTGGATGAAGAAACACCTGGCACTCGCTGTGTCTCGGTTCCTCCTTGCGCAAAGGGCTGGTTGTGCATGAATTGCCTTGCACGAATCAATGAAAATCCAGATGCATACAGCCATAAATTTCAGTCCATGCGAGACTCGCCTATGAATGTTTGTTTGATCTGCTTCACTTTGTGTGATGTGTATTGACACGCCCCTTTCAGCGCTCATACAAGATGCGAGCACCCGACCTGCCTGGATACCGGAATATTACATTGTCTCCGCTCCTTATCCTCCAGATCTCATGCAATACTCAGGATTTTAATCCCTCGTTTTCGGTGGCTAAGGAGCTCTGGCGGAAGCTTGAACATGTGTATGGTTCCCATGGTCGTGACCTAGTATGTGGAATGTCTGTTGTTCTGGGTGCCGGCTAAATGCTCCCGCAAGGCGCTCTATGTTGAAATCCAGGTGAACAGTCTGCTCACTCACGCCGACCCAGCTCGAGAGCAAGCCAAGCAGGCAGCAACGGAATTCTTGCGTGTTCATCCAAAAGCCTCGGTTATCATCGTGCTTGATGCTCATTCGTACACAAAGGATGGGACCGTGGTTGTCTACGATCCGGAGTCCGCGCCGTTGCCAATCGTGAGTAGATCAGATGCGCGATGATCACAGCTCGAGCTCAGAATGTCCCATGAAGGCTTTAGCCCAGACCATAGGCGGAACACTCTGGGCAGCAATCAATGCGGCCTCCGGTCCTCTGAAGGTGTTGGTTCCAATGGTCTGTGGGTGGCTCTGGGCATCGAGAAAATCAGTAGATCAGGCAAAAGACGTCATGCGGCGATGGCTATACCAGCAGCCGCCATCCATAGAGTGGGCTGACATGCCACCACTTTGCAATCATGTCATCGGTTTTTCGTCCACCGCCCTCATTCCGTGGACCGTCTCCTCTGCAGTATCTTCGGCCCTGGAGGAAATCGTCCTCACGAAGACCCCTGTACTTCAGGCAGTGGAGCTACGAATCTGTCTGAACCATGAACTGACCAGGGGTACCGGTGTCATCCTGGGAGCAGCAGCCGAGTCGGGCGAACCGGAATACCACGTGTATAAGAGGAGCTATCTTAGCAACAATCTCTTTGGATTGCAGTTTCCCGGTAGCTGTAACCATTGTCACTCTCGAACAAGCTGTAGTGCAAAACGGCAGGTAAAAGCAGATCCCCGGGGCGAGAGACGGATCACGTGCGATTCGTGCAAATGGGGTACGCAGTGGTTTGTGCCTCCCACAGAAGCGGTTGTGTCTGTCGACCCTTATATTTTCCGCTGGAGGCTTCCGCTTGCCGAACAGCCTTGGAATTGGGTTGCTCAAATGCAACCCGGGGTGCAGGCAGGTTATAGCAAGACCACACTTTTGTATCGTTAGTATCTTGCATCATCGTACACTGCCAGCCTCTCGAGGCCAAGTTGTTGCTTTCTTGCTTTCATCGTTGAGTTTTTGTTCTACCCCCTCCCTCTCTCTCGATAGTTTACTTAAATGTACATTCCGTGTTTTGTTTCCCGGTCTTGACTCCCAATGAACCCGCAACTTAGGAGGAGCGTGAAGTGAGCCATTTATTGTGTACGGATCCGTTACTAACGGAGGCAGTAGTTTGATGGAATCGCTTCACCCCAGGTTACTGTAGTGTTTCGTTAATACCGGCGCACAGGAGACAAGGGAAAAACTCCTGACCCATGTAACCGAACCGGAGGGACGGTTTGGATCGCTGGGACGCGGGACAGGTTTTGACCGGAGCGGATGACGTCAAGGATTACAGCTGGAGGGGGATATCTTGAGCCTACCGAAGATAGAAAACAGAGAGAGAGCTTCACTTTTGGACCTTCCTGCTCCAGTTAAGGACTTACAAATTAGTTATGACATGCACAGAATGTGATTCACGGCTGGGAAGGCTTGCTCCAGGTCACACCTACCGGCGGGGACACCTGCCCCGAGGCGGCATGACCCCTTGGGACACTGGACAACGTAAAATTTAACCAGACCGGAGAGGGATATATAGATTCGGGACAAGGGACATCCGATATTAACGAAACACTACAGTAGTGGACGGACGTTCGCGCAGGACGCATAACGATGTTTTCTGGAGGGAAAAGCCTATAGCAAAAATCACCTCCACCTGCCTAACAAGGCAAGGCCTTCCTTTTTACTGGGATTCCAGCAGAATTCTCTGGTGAGAAAACGTCGTTTTGCGCTCTATGTCACCTTCCGATGCCAGCGACATCCCGGAGAAACGAACCGTGTGAACATCGTTCTTGTAAGCTCTCCATTTTCCTCCCACCTGCCCATACCCGACATCAAGAACCATCCGCGCTAGGAAAGCCCTCCCATCCTATTTGGCGAGGGTCACGGTATCCACAACGTG
>WSUI01000905.1:0-14423 GCA_019633595.1 Tulasnella sp. UAMH 9824
GTCGGGGATGCTATCGACGAGGATCCGTTGCAGGCATGCCGGTGGAAGCGCGTTGATGGTAGGCGCAAACCGGGTCTCGCCAGAAGCATTGCCAGTGCCGGGTATCGACTCAGGTTCATCCCACTCCTCGAAATACTTGTAAGTGTTAAATCGAAGATCGATTCTAACTCGCTTTCCTGCGTAATTCGTTCTGGTTAATTCCGCGCGTCGATTCAGCAAACAACAAGAGACTCACGAGGGCGCTCGACGGCTTGAATCTCGGGGGAATCTGGACCATTTGAGCCAGATAATACATCCTTGTTTTGGCTAGAGAAGGCCCGGCTAGTGGTCGCCCGTTTTCCTAGTGCGACTGAAGGGGAGGAACGAGTTGGGTTAGCAACTTCATCCTCACACAGAGGGGACAAGGAACCTCACCACGCGACGGACCAGGGACAGATGGCTTATCCGAAGCAGAAGAATGAGATAGTGTAGGTGTATTTTCACGCGGAGAAGCGCGACGACGGGGTAAACGTCGTCCTGGAGAACAGCGCACAATAAGTTGGCGAGTAGCGCGTCGGAAACAGAATATGGGGCTCACTTTTCATGCCCTCAGGACGAGCGTCCTCCGGAGCAAGGGTACCCTTGAGGATGGATGGTCCAGCCTCGTCGACGTCAGGCTTGGTCGCCGGGAGCGATTGATCTATGGCATGTTTCAATGGCGTTGTCCTGGTTAAGCCATGTACGAGAATCATCTAAATGACGTTACCTCTCAGTGATCGGTCAATTGAGGAATTTTTCCGCAGCCTGTCTACGGTGGTGCCCGTAGGAGAGTCGCGCGCGGTGGAAGCTTCCTCGTTGGAAGCGCCTGAGGGACGATATGGATGGTCTTGAGAAGGGTGAAGATCACACGAAACATAAGTTCCCCGGACTTACTTGCGGTTGAAGCGAGCCACTTTACGATGTGGCGTCGAACTCTCTCCTCCTCGGGGCTGCCGGCGTGGACTTCTCGGATCGCAAACGCGCCGAGACTGGCTTTCTCGTGAATTAGTTTCTGAAAGTTCTCAAGTTTGCGCTTTGTGCTTGCATGGACCCAATAATTCTTGCTTCTGGTGTCTTTGGTAGTTCTTGCTTCCCTGGAGACGCGGAAATACCCAGTTAAGATGTGCTAGGACCTGAGGAAATGCCAAATGACACGGGACATACGGGTCGAGCTTTGATACGGCGTATTTCACTGCGTCTGCTGTAGGAGCACTTGACTTTGCCTTTGATTCCAGTACGAACGTTAGACTCGTGTAGAAGACGACGTCGCGATCGAAGTCGGACGGTGAGGTGGTTCCCTCCGCGGGTTCTGTGCTTGCGGGATGGGACATCGCTGGAGAACTGAACAAGCCTTGTAGGCGCTGAGTCAGGCGGATAAAGGAGAAGCCAAGGGAGACGACCGTATCCCGTATCCTTTATAAACGCGCCTCTGCATGTGTATCAATAGGGTAGGCTCACGTGACAAGCTGTTGATTCGTCCCCCAACGCCAAGTTTGAATAAGAAACGTACTAGGGTCTATTATTATCGGTAGACACACACAAATGGAACGGAACTCGTAGTAAGGACTTCTGTGCGGAACCTATGGACTCGGTCGATGGGTCTGGACGGGGAGCTTGTACAAGGTCGGGCTGGCAGTTTGGCCACAGGTTGACGTCAGCCTTGGCCAGTATTCAAAAGCCAATTATAATGTAATTCAGATGGTGTCCGATAGCTGGTTATTGTTGAGTCATTTGGATCCGGTCGGCTTGTCCTCGGAACGGCTCCGTTAGCCCAATCTTAAATCCCTCGCCCGCCGAAGCGCCTTCCGCCCCCGACGGGAGGACTTCTTAAGCTACGTACCCAGCTCCAATTACGGTCCACACTCCTCAAGACCTGGCCACCCTTCAACCGGGAAAGGCTCGTGGCGTCCCTCGGGTTTCTTGGTAGGCGAACTTGTGTTAGAACGTCCTCTGGGTGCTCAAAGGTCTTGCCCTCCTAGCCGCTACCGGGCTACGCTTAGGTTTAACCCGGCTACAATCCGAGAACGCAGGTGTACACTTCATGTGTTGTTATGGGTCTAATGCGGGACTCGAAGGCCCGGTACTAGGTTTGTCATGTGGCTTGAAATTCGCCCCTGGCTCCTGTAGTTTAAGCCACGGGTAAAGCTTTTGAGCTTGAGAGGCTGCGGACTCCCCGTTTCTGCCGCCGGGATGTTTGGCGAAGGGTCCCTGCCGAACCCGTATCCCGATGATCAGCACTTTGTCTGATTTTTTTTAGCTAGTTAGATCTTCGTTTCTTTTTTCCCTGTTTCTTCTGTGTTGTTTTGGCATCGTTCTTTTTGGGGCTCAACGTCCGCGGGCCTCCACGTGGTGAGCCCTGGTAACACTCTTCCGACTCAAGGAAGAGTGGCGAAACCGCGGACAGCTTGTACTTTATGTTGTTCCTCGTGTTAATAAGATATGCAGTTGTTCTTTACTTGCGAGACAACCTGCTGGTCCCGTTGCCCTCGACGCCAAGCTCGAACAAGAATCACAACGGTATCGTTCTCATTCGGATCTACCTATGAGTGACAAGGAAATGCGCACCAAGGACTTCTGCGGGACCTACAGCCTCACTCGACCGCCTGGACAGGGCACCTGCACCAGTCAGCTGGCAGTTTAGCGACCGTTTGACGTCACCCTCCAGCAATACTCAAAAGCCGATCGAAATTTAATTCAGATGGGGCGCAGTAGATGGTTATCGTCTACTCATTTGAATCCGGTCGGCTTGTCCTTGGGACGGTTCCGCTGGTCCAATCATAAATAGCCTCGCCCGCCGATTGGTCTCGCGTACCCAACAGCAGGGACGCCTTAAAGCTACGTCCCCGGGCTCCATCTACCATCCCAACTTGTCAAGGCCTGGTCACCCTTCAACCGAGCAAAGGCCCGTGGCGTCCCTCGGGTTTCTTGGTAGGCGGACTTCTGCGTTAGAACTAGTTTCGAGTTCTAAAGTGTCTTACTTTTCTAGTCGCTACCGGGCTACGCTTAGGTTCAACCCGGCTACAATCCGAGATTGCAGGTGTACACTTTATGTGTTTTATTGGTCTAATGCGGATTCGACAGGCCCACTACTAGGTTTGTCATGTGGCTTGAAATTCGCCCTTGGCTCCTGTAGTTTAAACCACGGGTGAAGCTTTTGAGCTTGAGGGGCTGCGGACTCCCCGTTTCTACCGCCGGGATGTTTGGCGAGAGGCGGGTTCCCCTCACCGAACGCATATCCCGATGATCAGAACTTTGTTTTTCGTTACGTCTTCACTTCTTTTCTTTCCCTGCTTCTTCTATGTTCTTTTGGCTTTGTTATTGTTGGGGCTCAACGTCCGCGGGCCTCCACGCGGTGAGCCCTGGTAACACTCTTCCGACTCTGAGAAGAGTGGCGAAACCGCGGACAGCTTGTACATTCTGTTGTTTTTAGTGTTAATAATATACGCAGTTTATTTTCTGCTTACGTGTGATTCGGGGGCTGGTTGTCGGGGAGATTGGTCGTGATCGAGTGTCGGAATTCCCGTACAGGAGGAGCTGAAGCCGCAAGCACCCGAACAGGCTGCGCTCAAGCAGCATTATCTGCGATTGTGATGGCTGGTCGCAAATCCGTCTAGGGCCCGAGAACGGAATTATACAATGGATGGCTGATGGCTGATGAACACCGACTAATCTGTCGACCACCTATCACAGTATCAAGTTAGGACTGATTCCGCCAACGATGCTCCGCATGTATCCCTTTTCGCTTCTTCTCTCGCTGACATTGTTGCGCAAGACCTTACGCCGTCTCCTATGGACCTCAAGTTAGAGGACAAGAGGCTTGGAGAAGTCATCTTAGACGTTCCACGGGCGTTGCGGCTGCTTACCATGTTTGTCGTTCGTGAGTTTTCAGCCACTACCCTGGTGGTCGGACCGTCGTCCTGACACGCCTGATCTCAGATAAACCACTTCTGAAGTTCTTACTTGGGATTTTATGATTCCAGCGGCGAGAAGGAACCCGGTATGATCTCGCACGCGTCTCTCTGATATCTGATATAAAGAGTCTGCGGATATCTCATCTGGTCACATCGGTGGGCTTCTCATGCTGAGATTCGCCCGCGCTCAGCTCAGGTCTACGTTCTGGTTTAAAATAATGAGGTGTTGTTTCAGTGAGCTTGGGTATAGGCCATATGGGCATTAGAAGTCTGTCAAAGGATTCAGAGCTCCATGCCATCAAATACAAGAGCCATGGAGCAAATATCTTGCCACCAATCAACTGCAAGCGGGATATAGGTCCCTCCCTAATTTGAGAACTAATCCCAACGGCTGGATTCTTGTTATCGAGCGTTTGGGGAATCGACGGCTTTCCAACGCTGGAATGTTGATCATCAGAAGAACATAGTATTCCCTCAACATGTTCGGACATGGTCTTTCCTTCAATTTTTCACCTCTGTGCCGTGGAATACGTGTTTATGGGGAAGTGGAAGGGAAGGATTGGACTGAACAGAAGGAAAATGCTCTTGGAGAGCTCGCGGGCCAGCTGCCTCAACTACTGACGACCTTCGGAGAAAGGCTTCGGAATCGACCGAGGTCTTACATTTAACCTGAATCATTCTCGGCCCGTGATTCCAATGTGCAAAGGGGTGGCAGCGTGGCGCACCTCCCATTGACCCAGGCATCCCTCGCAACTTCCCGTGTGATTGATGACACCCTTGGAGCCCGAGGCTATAGAACGATGGCGTGCTAGCCATACTCACGCCAGGACTTCGTAGAAAGATGGATCGTTTGAACGTTGTGTCATTTCGGTGGGTTAAGTTCGTCTCGCCCTCTCCGGCTCCGGCCGTGCGGAGCTTAGTGCTTGGAAAAAGCGGACCGCGATAGCGAGCGACAGCTGACTGGACGGAGATTTATCTCCTCCCTCCGATTCGCTGGATTGGCATCCTGTACGAGGTATAGAGCGATTTCGATAACAGGAGCTTGTGATAACGCTGGCATGGTGTGTTTATCTCTCCTTCTCCTCCTCTCTCTGCTGAACCTTCCGCGTTATCTGCTCGCCCATTGCTTATCTATCCCTCCTACTCACCTGGGATGGATCGTTTCTATTGTTTTCCAAAGTTCAAATCACGGTGAGTGCAGTGGCCAATCCGCGGCGGACCCGTCGCGGACTCGACTTGGCCCACCGTGCAAGCTAAACTCAATAGTCGCCCATATGCCGTTCCAAGTCGAGAAGGAAGGCTGGGCATCGTTGGTGCAAGACGATCGAACGTTCTGCTCACCCCTCTCCCTCTCTCTAAGGCGTGCTTCCGTATCATAACGGCGCACTCATTTACAGGCGTAATTGCCAAGGTACGATGATCGAGCGGCCTCGCTAAACCGATCATTAAAAAAATGCCTAAGGCCAAAGTACCGAGGATGCGCCTTTGCTATCCCACCCATGAGTTCGAGTATATACCCCGCCACGTCACTGCGTCATCGCACGTTCGGCCTTATCCGACGTGCGCGCGCGGCACTCCTCACTTGTATTCCAAAGAGGTAAAAAATTTCAAACTGGCGCGAAGCACCACGCTGGCTGTGAGCGCTTCGATGAAGCTACCGCGCGCTCGTCACCCCCCTCCTTCCCCCTTCTCCTGACTCCGCACCGAGCGTCCCTTGAACTCTACTCTGTGTCCATTGCCCGCGCGCACACATAAATGGACGTGGTTCATTTATCTCCACGAATCCGAACGGGTCTTCGTAAGAGTATCGTTGTAAGGAAGGGGAAATTAAATAAGATTCAAAACCGTAACGACCCTTTCCACGCCCAAGCACACTGATAAGGTAGCGAAGGCTGATCGAAAACGAGGTTCTCGAAAGGATGATACGTACGCGCGGCCCGACTCTTTCCCGCCTTTATGGCGTTAAGCAAAGCTCGACCTCTTTTCGTGAACGGAACACGAGGAAAACCGTTGAAATAATAAAGTACTGGGGTCGTCGAGCGCGGGCACCTGCGCGGGCTGGGGGCAAGGGAAAGAATGGGTGAAGCTACCTGTCAGGCGGCACATTTACCCTTGCACCAAGGGTGTTATGCGACACACGCACCCTTCATTGCGCGAAGAGGGACATGGCGCCTGAGCGCTCCGCCCCTCGACGTCTGCAATGAATTGAACGTAAAAGACACGCCTCACGCCGTTTTCCCTACCTGATGTGCGTGCAATGCGACGACGGTTTCATTTATGCCTCCGTAAAGTAATCGTAGCCACCAGGGCTCGTCTCCCAGCTTACACGAGGGACAGCTTATCTATCGGGTTGACTCTGAACCCAGCCCACGCACGAGCGCCTACGGATCGGGAAGTATGTTCAGGCAACCACTCATAAAAGGTCCAGCCTTGGTTTCGTTCTTCTAATTCCCAGTATCCAAGATACAATCCTCCGAGCATAATATAAGTAACAGACCTAGGTTTCGCCCTTTCTCAACCACGGGAATGGAAGGAGAGGGAAGAAAAGCGAGCAGGCGAGGCGATTCCGTCCTTTCCGTCCCATGGCAAAGGAAAGCTCAAACCTCCGAGTCGGCATCTCGGACCTGGGGCATCCGAAGTGGGGTCACGTGATCTTCTTTACACGAGCTTATCGAGCCTCTCGTGCCGAGAAGGAGCTTCAACGCGTCTGCCGGGTTGTGCGAGAAAAACGTGTTTTTCCCTTTTCTCTTTTAGTTCCCAGCAGCCTGGGCCCTGGCCCGGTCTCGAGCTGTTCAGGGTAAGCTCAGCTGTCTCGTTGGATTCCCGACAGGGACCCAAGCAAGTTATATGACGGATGGGCGTACGAGCTAAGCCATCTGCGCCTAATACGGCCTTCAGGCCTTTTGGATGGTGATTATCTCTGCTCTTCTGTCAAACTGGTGGATGGTCCCTACATACGTGCGTAGGGGAGGAGCAGGAACTGGACTCCAACTACGTTCGAGAACGTTTAGCTATTGTATTGCTTTAGAGCTAAATACCTCATTGTCAACGCTGGCGATCCGACAGCGGGTTACTATCGTATTCTTCGTCTCTCGGGTCGCAGATTGCTGCCGAGCTCGACATGATCTGAGCTACGCTCGCCATTTATCTATTGGAATTGAAATTTTGAACAATCGGTTTGGCAAATGAATGAATGACTGGGAGATGAGGAGACAACGGAGAGTAGGGGGTAGTGAAGGTGGCGGGGCAACGAACGGAAGAAAGGCCCAGTCCAAAAGGTGCACGGCTCATACGAGGTTTCAGCTCACTGTGGCTCCAGGCCCCCCTGTGTCGAGAGGCAGGACAGGACAGGAGGCGGGCCTTTGATCTCTCAAAATGAAAATAATGATGATTAGATGGTTTTTGGCATAATGGAATATGGAAAATCGGGGGTCGTCTGCGGTGCAGTCACCACGGCGTGGTCAAGAGGTGCTAGGCGCTCAAAGAGGGTTCAAAACCACTAAAGGCCCAACAAGCTCGCAAGGATCGTTTTTTTGTAGGTGCACCTGAAGAAGGGGTTTAAACGTCGAGCTGGTTGCTGTGAAGCAGCACAGGACTGTACGGTTTACAGATTAAGGTGTATCGACCGGAGGACGAGACCTCTGGGCGGGAGCCCGTCAGCCAGACCTCCATCAAGGCATCAATCAAAAAAAGGTCCATCTCGTGCGGTCGGTCACCTGTATGCGAGGCGTTCCCTCTCCCCTCCGCACGCACATCCGGTTTGCAGATCAGGTGTCCAACTTCCGTTTAACAGCACTATTAAGTCGGAGTGTGGAAACACATGTTTTCCGCTTGAGACGGCGTTCAAAGCGCGTGTTCATGAGGTAACACGCATGATGACGGCGCGGCGAACAACCACGAGGCGCAGCGACGGGGAGACAACGAGCATCGAGACCTGAATTGTGTCCAGGTCGTCGATGGGAGAAGTCCCCAAAGAGGGGCGGTGTGACGGGGGCGGGATCGAATCTTGTTCTTACGTGTTCTCTCTCTGTGTCTCCTAGACGGTGAGTCGATGTTGGAGTAAAAGCGGAGAGGGTTTTACGACGAAACGAAGGTGCTGAGGTGCAAACGCTCGGTCAAGCGCACACGAGCGTCCTATGATCGTGACTGGCCGGTCGCTGATGCTGAGAAGGCTTTCGGCGACCTTTGAGCGAGAGACTCGACTCTTCTCGCTCTTTCGCTCTTTCCGACGCCTCAAAATCATCACGAGAACACCCCTGCCCTGGCCTTGAGATGGGAAAGAGAATAGATGAGGGGTGAGCGAAGACGAGAGAGTGGTCGGCGGCGGGAGCTCAACTTCGCCCGTATCTGAGAGTGCACCCGATGAAATAGGAAATTGAGGAGAAGAATTTGCAAACGGGAAAGTGGTGTGTGCGTAAGAGGGTGCGTTTTTTTATTTTATTTTGTTTTTTTCGGTGTCCGTCCGAAGAAGGCCCGTCGTCGCGCTTCCCGCCCTCAGCCGACGCTAAGTCAAAAGGTGCGCGCAGTGCGGATTGGGAAGAGGACGTCATCCCGAGAAAGGATTAGTAGCCGCCGCCTCAACCCCCCAGTAAATGAGCCAGCGAGGGTCCAAATACCCCGCAGTGAACCTTGAAGGCCATAGATAAGGAGGGGTTGCTTGGACAACAGAAGATACGGTTCAGATGCTCCATCGACCCACCCGAAAACGATCGCCCGGAGTGGAAGAGAGCCTACGAGCGTCGGTTCCCCCGAGAAAAATAAATGAGAGGGGAAAATGGGTTGCAGTGGTGGCGATACAGGCTTGCGAAGGGGAGAGGGACTGACGGTCTAGGTGTATGTCCGGATGTCTGAGCCGAAGGACGGCCGGGGAATTTTGGGTTTGAGGCCTGGACTCGCTGGACCCTGAGAGCAAAAACCACAACACAACGTAGCCCGCACCCCCCGCACACGCCCCCTTTGGGTCCTAGGCAACTTCCGTTTCATATCCCACTGCGACATTGACCCGCCGTGAGCAAGCGAGCTGGTCATTGCGATGAGCGGTTGGAGCAAGAGTCCACATACTACCGAACGGAAGGTGGAAAAAGCCATCGATGGAAGAGGGGGAGGGGGGGAGAGGTGAGTTTGCGGTGCGGAATGGCTGGAAAAGGCAGGATGGGGCATGAAGGTTGGGGGTTGGGCCCTGATGGCCTTGGATGACGAAACAGCGGGATGGGTCTCGCCTCTCTGGGCCTCGTGCAGTCCCCCAACTTCCTCCCAAATCTTCCTTCCAGACGCAAAGGCCTTTCCAACACTCTGGACTCTCTCCCTTACCATCGCATCCTCAACTACAAAAATCCCACTCGTTCCTCCGATTCCTCGTCCTCCTCACAGCTCCTCCCAACTCCACCCGCCTCTGCTACTTGTTCTCCACCGCCACACTCCACACCCAGAACTAAAAAGTCAGTAAACACACCCTATTCCTCATCCCTACTCCTCTCGCTCCAAAAGGCCTGTCATAATTGACCATTATATTTCTCTTTCCCCCCCCCCTTCTCTTACATTGTAGATCTTCCCCCCCTCCAACGGCATCTACTCACTCTTCATCTCGCCTAACGAACATAATGGATATCCGCAAATTGGTACGCAGTGCAACGTCGCTTACATTAGCCGACGGCGTATTAACGGGGGTCCACCGTCACCAGGTTAACCAAGGCCAAGCTCGCCCCGACGTCTCCGACGCTCGCGAATGGTCAACGCACCAGACCCTCCCTCCCTTCTCCGCCATGTTCCCCGACCCAAGTTACGCAGCAGCAACTGGTGGGTGTAATGACTCGACTCGCCAAATAGACTTTATCCACTCACACCTCCTTTTCCCAGGTTATCACTATCCACTCCCTCCCCAGAGTGAAGGAGGATACTCGACCGCTACCCCAGCTTACGCCCAATACGCCGCATACCACCAGCCACAAGCTCAACCTCAGCAGCAAGTGTTCCTCTCCCAGCAATTCTCCTCCTCCTCTAAATTCGCCGCCCCTGCTCCCTCCTCATCCCGTGGTCCCGAAACCTCTGCAGAGCGCAGGTCGCTCAGCGCCCCTTCATCTTCTCCCCCATCTGAAGACGACGAGGACGACGACATGTCCGACAGCGCAGCTTCTTCGGGATCTGGCGGCTCCAACACCCCTCTCCCGCCTTATCACGCGCAGGCTCCACACCACCACCAGCAGGTCTTCATCGACACCTCTTCCACCTCGTCCCCTCAGAGCTCTTCGCCCTCCAGCCCATCGGCTGATGGCGTCGACTACGTGTGCGAGGATTGCGGCGTTTCCTACTCGCGTGCTCCCGATCTGAGGAGACACAAGGCTAGCGTGCACGGCGATCGAGCGAGCGGCGAGAAAGTGTGAGTTGTGACCCGATCGAGTGCTCTAGTACGGGCCCGGAACTGACCGCGCCCCCTCTTCGCTTACAGTGCTGCTACCTTCCCTTGCGAAGTGTGCGGACAGGTTCTCTTGTCTAGCCATGGCTATCAGGGACACATGCGTCGACAGTGAGTTCGCTCCTTATCCCCCTTCGAGTCCTCAAACCCAACCTAACCCCCGATCCGTCCTTCAGCTACGACGAACGCCCCTTCGTCTGCGAGGCTCCCTTCTGCGGCAAGGCCTTCCACGACTCGGCCACCCTCGCTCGCCACCGTCGCACCCACTCGACCGAGCACAAGTTCGAGTGCGACTTCTGCGGCCGTCGCTTCAAGCGCAAGGACAACTTGAACACCCACCGCAAGAAGCACCAAGTCGGCGGCGAGTCCATCAACCCCAACCTCCTCCGCAAGCCCGTCACCCGCGTGTCCAACTCGTCGACTTCCCAGAGCGAGAACGGTGGCAGCAGCGCTAGCGGCAGCCCCGGATCGACGCCTCAGATCCCCTCGTACGGCGAACTCCCCTTGGCCAGCCCACCCTACCAGACCTTGCCTCAGCAGCCACCCGTCCCTCACTACACCCCCATCGACCAACACGCTCATCATCAACAGCCGTCGCACTTCCACATGCATCAGTCTCAGTACCCTCCTCAGATGTACGCTGCTCCTCCATACTACCAGCAGTTCCAGCAACCGGCTCCTCAACCTGTGCAGGGCATCTACGGCCGACCTGCCGCGTTCCCGATGGGAGGTGTCAAAGCCGAGGAGATGAACGATATGGAATATCGCAACAGGATGAGGATGACGCATTTGCCCCCGGCTGCTCGATGAACGTGTTCGATCGCGGATGCCCAGTTCAACCAAAAAAAGACTTCGGACCAGCGGCTAGCTGGATTTCATTTCATCTTATAGATAGACCACATTCCGGACTCTTCCACCCGCCCCCTCCATCCACATACTTGTCGCGCTACTACTTGTTTTCTTTCTCTGGGACTCTCGATGTCTTTCCCCCTTTTGTTTGTGCTTTTAGTCCGTCCTTGTATCAACACTGCCCCTTGTTCTTTTATTTTATTGAACCCACAGTACCGTAGCCCTCAATGGAAATCAGTAGACTAAAAGTTTCTTACGAGTGACCTGCGAGTGCCATCGACTTGGAGAGTAAGCGTAGGAGAGCAAGCCGCTGACTTGGGCTCTTCTCTTCAGCACCCTGTCCAATTGTTCCCCCGCCTATTCTGAACGACGTAAGTCAGACTCGGTAGAACGCTTCTCATTCTAGGCCAGAGACCGCAAGAAGGTAAAATGACGGTCGAACGATGGACGGGGGGGCGAGCCGCTCGAGTACATACAACAGAGCGGGTCTAAAGAGCAGGTCTCACCTCACTTGAGCCGGTCTGGTGAGCAAATGACCAGAGACTTACCCTTAAAGAGTCTAGACGATCGGCCCTTGGGCCTGCTAATACTGCGAACGCACCCTCTTTTTTTTTCAATCCACTCTCGAAATAGGGGCTGAGCGGCTCTTGCGCAGGTGCATAGCACACGCACGCACACCCTCCCCCGTTCAGAGTGGGGCGTCGGGTGTTGGCGAACATCATGTCTGATGGCCTCTTCTCCTTCAACGACAGGCGAGAGACGGCGAGGATGACCCTTAACTTAAAAAGGACCACCTGATTTGCAAAACAGGACGTTGTGATACTTTCAATAGCTTGGCCAGGAAGGTGACGTTGCGCTTTTTCGTTCAAATGACCGGAGAGTGCTCGGCTTTATTCGATCGACCCACTTTCACGCATCCACTCACTGCGCTCGCTCTCTCACTCGCTTCGCTTATGGTCGGAAGAGAAGACCCGGGGTTGGCAAGGTCCTCGAATATCGGGAAGACGAGGAGATGTGAAGGGCCTTTTTCTATCTATCAATAACCGAAGGGGGGTGGGCGGCCTTTGGTGATAATGATGTCGCGGGGATCGTAATGACTTCACTGGCCTGGGGCAAGTGGAGACACATCATTCGTCGTCGTCTCAAGAGAAGAACACCGGAGAGAGATGTGAACATGCATCCGAATCATCCGGAGTCCCCTCGGTTCGCTCTTTGGTCGTTGTTCCCTTAAACCCCCGTCTCCCCGACCCTTTAGAAGGCCGACCAACCCACACCCACGAGTCCAGACCAGGCCACCGCTCTAGACCGTCCCATCTAGAGGATCAGCTGCGACGAGACGGGGCAACTGACCATTGGGTCCCCTCAACTTGCCAATTTGACCAAGAGGGAAGGGACCAAAACGTGCTCGAGTCCACCTGACTCGGTGCGGATGTCCATCGCGGCGTAACGGCACGATCTATGCGTCCTTTTCCCTGGAAATCACGGGCAACTCTGCTCTTCTCTTTAGATCTTCTCGCCTGATTGGTACCAGATAGCCCAGCGCTTGGGCTTTTTTAACCTCGGTTTGACTTACACGCTTGTTTTTTTCTTACCTGTGCCGCTGCATCCATCCGAACCGAAGCCCCCCTGCTGTGAGAGAGAATCCGGACAATCCGGAATATTCGGCTTGAAAAAAATCAAGTCTGTTTCGCCGGATGCGGCACACAATGCCAGTGATTTGACGGTAGATTTCCAAATGCGGGTTGAGAGGAATGCTTGGGAAGGAAGACCAATTCAGATGTATATCGCCAAGAAGAGCAATGGACGTTATAGACTTTGGCTTTGTCCCCCCCTTTCGTGCGTGCAAGCTGTCAACGTTGACGGATTCTCAAAGCCCGACATCGCATGATCATTTCCATGCGCAGCTGTCATCGTTGACGTTGGCCTCCCTGACCCTCCAAAAACGCTCCCACGGGAAGACAGGCGACGGTTACACGCCTCAAGAGCACATCGCACCTGACCGCACTACCTCGATTCAAATCTGAGCGCCTAATCTCCAAGATCTCCCTTTACTTTGTTGCTTCAACAGGTCGGGTAACCAACCTGGGAACCTGTGTCTTCAGCTCCCCTCACTTGCTGGGTTTACACAGCAAGTCTAACCGACGCAACAGGGCCGGTGCACCGTACACTTTCTAGAAGACGGTGACGAAAGGCTATAGACTGCTCGTGTGACGCCGTAAATTAATCCGTGATCTCATGCGGTAAAGCGTTAGCGATAGGTCCTTCTTAGTGCATCATGGCAAAGAAGGGGGGTGAAGGGACGAGCGCTATCTTCGTTTCGCGTAAGCGAATAGACTGTCAAGTTTGATCTGCTGAGACAGTTTCGCTCCTCATGGCCTAAAATCTGTGTCCTGGTTTCCAAAAAGGTGCTGCATACGCATTGCGTTCAGATGCAATCTTATACCACCTTTGGGATGGGCTCGTTTCTTGCTATCGTTCACCCTCAAAATCTGAGCGCACGTGAACCTTTCGCCCCTGTCTAGATCTGAAGCGCAATCGAGCGTATCTGCTAGCCCTTTTTGTCGCTTGACTTTGTGTTAACCCAACGCACGTACTTTGGTTCTTTCATGGTTCGCTCCCGGCGTGAATAAGCAGACTGAAATGGGGACGTCAGTTCGGGAAGCGTGAAACAACGTGTATCATGCTAGAGTACGATAGAATTGAACACCATTACGGACGCAACTATAACTTAAAAAAATCTTCCGAGGGAATTGGTTGCTTCAAGCGGCGTTCCCACCACATATTCGCAACGGGATGCCTAGAGAGTAACTAAGGCGCACAGCACGAAGGCACACCATAGATCAGGCCTCACTTGTGATGAATAATGAATACTCTAACTTATATCGAACCTTTTTTGAAACCCCTCCACCAATGTTGCTCGCGTGAGCATCGCATGGCAAGGCGTGGATTGACGGCGCGTGCTTCGTCTGTCACCTGACCGTGCCACTGTTATAACGCCACCATCACTTCTGGCATCAGTATCTCCTCAAGATTTATTACCAACTACATTACCTGCAACGTCTCATGTTTAATTATGACCAGCTACCATGAATGACAGGCGAAGAGACATTGGCATCGCCCAAGTCCAACGCGTTCCCTTCCTTTCCGTACGATGCTCCGCATGCCATCCAGCAGGACCTTATGCGACATCTCTACGCGCCAGTGGTAGCAAGAAATGTTGCGATACTTGAATC
>WSUI01000906.1:0-14416 GCA_019633595.1 Tulasnella sp. UAMH 9824
GAATAAGAACCATATCCGCCTTGACTCTGTTTCGATTTTGGTGGGTAGTAAGGCTTGGGTGATGATGGTCGAGGCGGCCGAACAGCGGATCCACTGGATCCTTGACCTTCCTCCTTCCCCTTTCCTTTCTCGTTCTTCCTCCTCTCGCTACTCCATTCTTCGAATTCGCTGCCATCGACCATACGCATGAACTGTCCGATGATGCCCGTGATGCGCTTTCCGACCGTACGGTCTTTGTAATGGATGAGCGCCACCCAGCATGCTGCGATAAGCCAGAGGTCTCCGTGCCTAATAAGAAGCAGGTATGAGTTCAAAGTCGGAAAGAGCGGTTCTGTAAACCCAAAGGACATACTTGATACTCCGACCTCCCCGAGACTTGTATATTTTCCACACGCTATAGACCGCCAAACGGAACTGGAAGAGTGAGATGGCGACTTGTCGGCTCCGGGAAAGAAGAAGAATCCACAAGCTCGAAACTATATCAACGAACGCAGGATGCCCTCTCAACAATTCACGCATAAGGGCTTGCACAAAAGTGGAGACGACTCACGCGAGCCGTTGATAATCCATCGAGTCTTGGAGAATTTGCCCACCGGCAGGACCCGTTGGAGGACGCAGCTGATGGCCCATATCGTCGTAACACTTCCGGAGAGGTACGTGGTCCCCCTGAAGGTGGAGTTGACGAAGTCGAAAGCGATCGTGGTGAAACTAAGAAGCGTCACACCTCGATGAGTTCATAGTTCTCAACAAGACTAAAAATAAAGGCGACCGGCAATGACGTACCTCCGCTTCCCGAACTGGAACCTGCCGGAGAAGAGCATGTTCACAGCCGTCGCCCCAGCTACCCATGGCGCAAACCGGTTTGCCTCCTCTTTGAAGGATTTGATAAAGTTCTTCTTGCAGGACACTTGCGTTGGGTGGAGAACTTCGCATACGACGTAGTTGTGAGGTGACGAGTAGATGCTCTTGGCATGGTCGGTGTTGTTGAGAATTCGCCGAACATCTTCGAGGGTCCGGGATATTGGCAAATACCTCCGGCAGTGCTGTGCACAAGATATTCGTTAGCATACGAGTTGTCTAGAGGTCGCTTAGGACTTGCATCGATGAAGCCGTCGTGGTAGGTCTCTGGGAACGCATGGGGTTCAAATATGAAGGCCCACAACAGGCACGTGTTCGCCAGCATGGACACGGTCCACACCGGCGGCAGATAATCCCTCCAATTCTCCAATATCTCTTTCCCCGACCTCTGCCAAATCATCCTCCTCTCTTTAATATCCTTTGCATCTCGATGGTCATCTTCGAATTTGACTTGAGGTCGCGCCTTGAGGCGGGAGAAGGTGTAAAGGGCTGTCGAGAGGAAGTACAAAGCCACCTGGACCCGGAGAGCTGCCGGAAGGAGGATGAAAAGAGGTGAAGAAAGTAAAGCCGGCAGAACGTTGTACAGCTTCTTCAAAATTCGGAGGTGCTTGTTGCCGGATACCGGGGGGTCTGAACCCTCAAGTTCCTCCTTGCGTCGAGTGAGAAAACGATGAGCCGTGCGGTAGACGATGGGGAGGACCACTGGCAGCAACGCAAGCCGAAAGTTGCGCTTCGACTCTGCCAGCGCCTTCCTCAGAGCCACTTCCCATTTTGGCCTAAGAAGAGTCCGAGTCAACAGGGATGCAGGGAAGGTGTCAAAAAACCGGGGAGGAAGGAAGGATGTTCGAAATTTCCGCACGTACCTGTCGTAGCGTTTGGGATTGACGATCAATACTGGCAGAATGGTGACTGTAGTAGCTGCTGCATATGTTGCGACGAACGTCCCCACCGACTGTGCCGTGGATGGAGGTTCGGCCATGGAGGGGACGAGAAGGGGATGGTGGTAAGTAACGAGTCGCTGGCGTGTTGTTCGTCAGTGCGCGAGCGGCAAAGGAAGCCTTGATTGGACCCTGAGGTTATTCGGAGAACTCGCGTTTGCCGCCGTGCTGCCCCGTGTCGGGCGTACCCAACGTTGTCCCCTTCCCAAGCCTCAACACCGATAACGACGATGGGCTTTCTCTTGCTTTGCATGGCCGTGCATGTAGATATGTGCGGTGAAGGTCGTCGCACGAGCGATTGCCCTAAACCATCGCACTGTGGGTCGTCGCGTCCGTCAACTCGACTGAGTGATGGCGATATTACTAAAGGCTTCTCGACGAATACTCCGCTGAACATTCAAGGTACATATCATGAAGAGGACAAGAAACAACGAGAAGAGCGGGATACCCGCATTCGTACTGCACGAGTTCAACCGTGAGAACCAACCCTGAGCAACCCAGCCTACCCGAACCACTTCATCAATATTCCCCTCTCGTGAAACAGATTCGCCATCCATGGATCCAGAGACTTCAGCAGCTATGAAAGATCTTATCTGTCTACTCGACTATAGAATGAAAAACCAGTGACTCAAGGTCAGAACTGGAGGGAAAGGTTACGCCAAATGACCTTGCTGAGCCTAAGTTTTCTTTCCCTACAATACACGACAGCGTGGAACACGAAAATCTTGGCTCAACCGAGCCAAAGCAAGATTCCTACGCTTTCTCCGCCCTCGCACTTGCTTCTGATAGTGTGCTCCAAAGGGTCCGGCGCGAGATCGACATCGCAATCGCCGCAGCCAGGGAGCAGGCCAACGCACGCCTTCCTGTCAACAGACTACCAATGGAACTGTTTACGGACATCCTTCAAATGGCTTCGGAGAGGTCGCATTCATTGATAACAAAGGGGATATTCTTAGAAACCTCTTGTTCGTTTGCCGTTTGTGGAATCGGGTGGTGCTCGATTTCCCCGCACTGTGGACCGAATGGGACAGCTCAGACGGACCTCAATTCGTCAAACGCTCAGTGGCCCAGTCTAGGTCGCTTGGGTTGACCCTTTCGTGCCGTCTCGGGGTCTATGACCCCGTGGGTCACGATTTGCTAGGTCAATGTATGTCCCAGTGGCAGGACGTCAGGTTGTGTCTTGGGTGGAGGGGTGACGACTTGTTTGCCAAGCTGCAGAAGATGGGGAACGATGCCGCCCCAAAATTGAAAAAACTATCGATCCAGTCAGAGTACGATCACGGCTCTTTGGATATCTGCGACCCCAGCAATACATGCCGGTCGGAGAAACTGGAGCTTTACCGCACTCCGATTGTCTGGGGCGCAGTAAACTTCGAACACCTTCGGTACCTCCGCATCAGCGATGTGCGCAATAGCATACCTTCAGAAACGGAGTTGCTTTAAATTTTAGAACGGAGCCAGCGACTGGAATATCTCTGCATCAAGGAAATGCCTCTAGATGAGGCGCTCAACGAGCTCCCCATGCCCAGTCAGCCGGTTTGCCTACCCCGTCTGTCATACTGCGAAATTTCTTGTTGGGGCACTGCCAACAATCTTATCCGTATGATACGATTCCCATCCTGCAAGGAGATTACCGTCTAAGATGTTCGTACAGCCGGCCTAGACAACATTTCTTCTCTTGTACATATCGTATATGCGATAGATAACACAATTAAGCTGACAGATACGACGTTGTTTACCAATGATAACACGTTTTTGGTCGAAACGGCCGGTAGTAGGAGGCTTGGGTTCAGCACTCTAGGAGACCCAGAAGCAGTTACGAGCTGGTTCATCAGCATGGCTCGCGCGGCGCTCAATGCATCACCTTCGGTCAACGTCGTCCTCGCATCTAACTTCTCCTACGATTGGACGATGCAGACTATCGTCGAGCTGGGCAATTTAAAGAGCATTAACACACTGCGATTTGAAGGGTGGCAGCCCTCTGACGATCACTGCAATCCTTCAAGTTGCCTCGACAACCTCGGCGACCAGATCCAATACACGTTTGCTCGACTCGGCACATTACAGTGCTTTATCAATACCATTTCAGAGCTGGAGTCACTCCGCCAAGTCGTCCTCCGTCGTCATCAGGCAATTGCGAGTCAGGAACAGGACAGTATATCGCCTCTCCAAGAGGTTATTATCGAACACAGCGATTATTGGGATTTAAAGGGTCATTGCGAGGATTCTTTCGATGATATTCAGGCTTTGATTGTCGGAGGGAACCTTCAAATACAGTCCCAGTGTTGGAGGGCGGAGATCGCAGATAGGTCGGAAGCTTGAATGTACGGCACCTTTCATACAAACACAGTTTTGTTTGTTGGTTCGTGTGGTGTTACACGTACCCTAAATACGTCAGAATCGTCCTTAGTAGATGGTAAATCCGACACGAGACGCGCGGTCCGACACAAGGTCGACGAGCCTGGCGCCACAAGTATCATGAATAGCTTAAAGGCCGAAACAAAACTGAGCCCGTAGCCCTCGACATCCGTTAAGACGGAGGAACATGGTCCAAAGACTCAAAGGAGCTGGGAGAACCCCGCCAACCGTTATAGTTGCAAAGGTCTGAGCATCGAATGCGAGGCTGTTGCCTCGTTACTGGACTTATGAGAAGCATTACTCATGTGCAACTTGATGTCTGCTATGGCTCTATCAATGGTGGAATTTGTGTGGTAAAGGGTTCATCATGTATTAATGGCATCAGGGCCCACCTCTCCACCGCTTGTGTCGCCGGAACTAGCGTCGCCGGCATCATCTCCTGCAACCCATTACATTTCACACAGGTAGTATCCTTCTTTCCTTTCAACGCTAAATGCGCGTGTGCTCCCGTATCGTAGAGTCTGGTCATTAGCCGTCTTCGCAGTGATGCGGCTGAGTCCGCAGAGTCCCTTCTGGCCCCGACCGATAGAACAAGCACATTTAGATATTAGACCCGGAGTATAACCGATCCACCAACTAAAGGTGAGATTTGCAAAATCTCTTAAAACAAACAAGTTTGGCGCCAACCTTTGTCGATCATGTCTTCCGGGACCCGAACTGTGGGATTTAGGCACGACTAGTTGATCATGAAACTGGAAATTGCAACCACCATAGCCCCATCACACTAACGATCGGTTCCCGCAAATCAAATAATATTCTATGGATCCTTCAACAGCAGCCCTTCAGGACCTGATTTACATGCTTTGTCACAGGCTGAAAAGTCAACACCCGAGGTCAGTGCTGGGGTGAGGGATCAGCGAAGCACGCAGAGACTAATTAGTCTCATGGTGTTAGTCTTAGATGGGATGATGTTATTCATAACATTCAAAAAACTCTTACCCGAGGTTTCTCGGCTCTCGCATTAGCCCCCGAGAGTGTGCTCGAGGAAGTGCAGAACGAGTGCGACGAAGCCATTGTCGCAGCCCGTGAACAATACAACGCGCGCCTTCCGGTAAACACTCTTCCACCAGAATTACTATCGAATATCTTTCAACTGGGGTTGGAAGACTACGAATGGTATACAGCTGGTGATCACCCAGCCGTAGTGTCGCTCATTTGTCGTCGATGGAACAGGGTCGCAGTCAATTCACCAAGTCTGTGAACGCGGTGGTGCGACCATGACGGGCCGGAACGCTTCGAGCGGGGACGGATTCTGTCCAAGTCAATGGGGCTATCGTTCCACAGCAGGTACACCGATGATGACATATTATACCAACTCATCGCTGAGGTGGGCCGATGGCAGGACGTGTCAATCAACTTTGCCGGTGACCCAAACCACTGGCTCGGCCACTTACAAAGGCTGGGGAATCAAAATGCTCCCAAATTGCGAAAGCTGGGTCTTTCCGCAGAGTGGCTCGGAATTTCCCGTCGAGTACTCAACCTTTTCAACCCACATGATCCATGTGGTTTGGAAGATCTCGCGCTTCTCGATGTTCCTATGGTTTGGGATGGGTTGAAATTCCAGCATCTTCGGCGCCTCCGTATCAGCGAAGTCTACGAGATGGCGCCTTCTCTCGCTGAGATGTTGTGGATTTTGGAGCGGAACCCGCGACTGGAGGACCTCTGGCTTTCGGACATGAAGCTAAATCCCGCAAACATCGAACTTTCCGGAATCAGGCAGCCCGTTCTCATGGATTTCCTATCATATCTCAACCTCGATATCTATGAACATGATAGCCTGGGCGGCCTTGTCCGCATGATGCGGTTTCCGAATTGCAGGCAGATCAAACTCCGCCCTATAACTGCACCTGACCCGGACTCGGTTTACTCTCTGACCCACCTGTTGGATGCAGCTAGGCACTCTATCGCTGTCACGGAGACGAAGGCGTCCGTGGATTATTGTAATTTGGAGACATGCACGGATGGTGGTCGAGAGGTCGAAATTGACATCGAAGACGAGCCCCAACTTGCTTTAAGCGAGTTCATCAAGGTATCCATCGCTGCATTAGCCGCATCTCCTGCCGTCACTCTAATTCTGAAGGACAACTTCTCGTACAAGTGGGCCATGCATGTTATATCCGCTTTGGCTCCATTGCGGAGCATAACTGCTCTGAAGTTCTTGGGACGAATAATTTATGATGACATTGACGACGTTTGCAATCCTTTGGACTGTCTTGTGCACGTCATACGGCAGGTTCAGCATGCCTTCTCCCGACTCCAGACTCTACACTGTTGTATGAACACGGTCTCGGAGTTGGAATCCCTTCGCCAAGTGGTCCTGTGTCCGAACCAGACGACCGCGGTGCCGGAGACGGCGGAGTTACAGTACTACCACTCAAAGAGGTGGAGATTGTGCATGAGGAGGAATGGGGCCTCCAGGGTTGTTGTGATGCCATATTTGACGAAATGCAGGCGGTGATTCCTAGAGGGAATCTGAAAGTATGGGGCCAACGCTGGAGAACTGGTCCGATAGCTTAGAATGATAAGTGGGGGGTACGATTACTTCTATCTGGGGCTCTCACGTCCCAAACACAGTAGGACTGTATTTTTCATGGAAAGTGCAAAGGCTAGCTCTTCCCGATACATGTAGTCCTATCAAAACGATATGAAAGTCGCGCCGCAGGTACCCGAAACATCGGAAAATAGTGAGTGGCGCTGTAAGGGACGAGTACGACTACTTGTATCAGTGCTAGGGGGAAGTTTCGTTTGAATGTGCTGAAGCCTTTCTTGGGGCTCTTTCTTATCTTTACGTGCGGCTTGACAAGTTCTAGCGGGGAGGTTGGTATAGGATTCACGAGTGAGAAGATTCCAAAAAGTAGGGGAACGGCTCACAATCCTGTGCCCATCAAGCTTCTACGACCGAAACTGCGTCGTCAGTATTATCTCCTAGAGTTCCTATTACAATTTACAATTGTAGGATCCCTTCTTCTCTCAAACGTCAAATGTGTGTATACTCATGCATCGCCAGAGGGTTCGTAGCAGTGGTAGTGATGGGGCCGAGTCCTCCTAGCCTTCCATCCGGGATCAACAGAACTAGAGCAGTAGAATGATTTATCGCTGATCCATCCACTAATTGAGCCTTAGCAGACAGGAAATATGAGCTTTTACGGCCAACCTCGTAAAACTATCTCATATATTTACGACGAAGTCCTACTTAACTCTTTCCTCTCCCAGTCTCCCGGAATCGCCTGTAGCAAATCTTAGCGAGATTTCTCCTGTAACTATTTGGATTAGAGAAGATTTGTACTTTCACTTTTGTCAATTTTTTTTTCTTTTTGTATTGAATAACTATGTATATCTCTATTATGAGTAATACAACTAATCTTCTAAGACTCTCAAAATTTCCCGGAGCCGCAGTGGAGCTTGCCTTTCTCTCTTCACAGGAATGGTCGCCGCGGCCTGCCTGCTAGCAGGCTTCCAGTGCTCGTCTCAATGTTGTTTGTGTTCACGGTCCGTCGAGCCATCGTGTTCTCTTAAAACCTCTAAATTAGAATCAATAGCTGTGAAGAAAAGCAATTAAATTTTAAAGAAAGCTCTAGTCACAACGATTAGCAGGTTTAAGCCCCTAGTCTTCGAAATTCGCTGTCGGGGACCACGAACGGAGGTGGACACTACCGTGACGAGCGATGGCAGGGATAAGAACGCACATTTCCCGGCGTGATAGGCTCACTGTCTTAGGTCTTCCATCATTATGCACTATAACGCACTACAAAAATGATATTTCTTGTTGATTTTAGCTGAAACTTAAAGTAAGACCCGTGAACCGAAGTGACCAGGCTCGAAAGTCTAAATCGAACTCTTCCATGACCCTCCCGGCTTCAGCACCAATCGTCGAAGCAAGTCTTTCGAGTGAAGACAGGGGCAATGGGAGTTCATTCCCCACTTGCCACTTGCAATGTCGTCGTCCTGGCGATAGACGTAAGTTGCTTGGCATGTATATACCTGTTATAAATTTACATGATTGGCCACTACGAAACTCGTCTCGGAATTTGTAACAAAGCGAAGGCCCCGCGTTCGCCGGTTGTCGCCACCGAGACGCCCGTCCTTCGCTGGGGAGAGATTTTTCGTGCTATCACATCAAAATCTACCCAAATAACGATACCTTGATAGAATAAATTTATAGAAAGTTGAGATGATGATGCCAACCGCTGAGCGTCTGGTGTCATACATACCCCCCCCCCTGCCCCACGCACGTCGGTCAACCAAAACCAACCGTGAAAGACATGGGTGCAGCCCACATTAACGCACATCGTAACTCTTCCCTCGGCAAAGAGATAGCAAAATCTTGGGCTCCAGCTGAACTCAGGCAGACGGACGATCAAAGCAAAGAAAAACCGACCACCGCCCAGTCACCGACCCAGAATGTATTACCCCAGCGATCACGCATATTGGAGCCACTTGCAATTGTGGGATCTCACTTTATAATTTGGAATTGTTGACTGAAAGCAATCTCCGTTTGACGCACTCCCAGAGATCACACCAACCGTAGGAGTCAGATGACGGGGGACTCGAAAATCCGGGCTTTAGGCGAGGGTTGGCGAGCGAACCAATTCGACGAGCCTCTATAAGCTGAGCCCGGCCTGTCCGGCGACCCTGTGCGGAATTCAAAAAGATTTTATCTCGATGAATTGGCAGAGTCATAGTCCTTCTTACGTGACCGCTAAGGTGTGCGTTCCCGGCTTATTTGTATGATTACTATTAGCGGGCGTCCTCGGACTGCGATCATAAATGGAACGATATCATTTTTTCTTCTTTCGGACTTCTTTATCCCGTGGACATAAGTTTGTCGGCCGGAATACAAATGGAGGGCATATGAGGAGGTGTTGCGTCTTACGTTGGTAGCGTTGTGTGATGCTTCTTGGTGCTTCAGGCCGCCATCGGGCGCTGGGCCTCATTTTCCGAAGGAACCTATGGCGTGGAAAGAAATGCCACAAATATAGTACGAATACAAAGCCGAGTACATGAAATGATAAAATAACCCGGTAACGCCTTCGACACAATGAAAAGGTCATTCCCGCTGACCGGTTTGACCGGAGGTGTGAGGTTTTGAATCGTCAGTCGGGGGTACGCGAAGTTGGAATTTCTTCATAAAGACATCGTTCAGAGGGATCAGGACTTTGACGAGTGTGAGTCCTGTCTATGTTGCTATTTCCCACCTAACGACCACCTTCGAAACCTTGCTGCTTTTTCTCCTATTCCACCGCAAACCGTCTTCGTCCAAAGCCTCCTCGTCAATATGCTTCGCCGTACACATACACGACCCCCTCATCATCTTGGTTCATGCCTGCTAAAATGACGTCCCTCTCTGTTAAACATTCCGACAGGCTACCCTTATACTTTTCCCGGCCCTTGCGATACTCCGCTATGGCTGTATCGCACCAAAAGAGAGCACCCTCCTTGTGGCCGAGGGTCAACTTGGAATCAGCGAGAAGGCTAGCTGCATATGCCAACTCCGGTACGAATTCGAGTGCGAGATCCTGATAAACGGAGCACGACTCCTCAAGGACTGAGACGCCTTCCTCGTGCCGCCCCTGTTCCCGAAAGCACTTCCCCAGCCAGGAAAGCCCTTGAGCTAGTCTCCATCCGGCATCGCTGTCTCGGGCTACCCCAACTGACTCGCGGAGTAGCTCCTCTGCTTCCGGGTGATTGCCTTGCTCGAGTTTGATCATCCCAAGGCGGCAAAGACAGGTGCTCAACCCTGGCTCCCATCCAACGGTCCTTGCAATGTCATGCGCCCTTTGAAAAACAGAAATCGCTTGGTCCAGGTCATTACGGCTCCAGAGCATTTGTCCAATGGCAATAAGTCCGGCAGCTTCTCCGAGCCTGTCGCCACAGTAGGACGCAATGTCAACAGCTTCCTCCGAGGCGGACAACGCTTTTTCGTCTAAACCCTCACGCCGGTACAGTTCTCCTAGTCTTTCCAGACATTCCGCAAGCCGTACGCTGTTCCCCTGGGCCCGGAAGATTTTCGCGCTCTCCTCAAGATTGCGTGACGCGTCCAACGTATTATTTTCCTCCAAAAATAGGAAGCCCATCCAGAACAGGGAATCCGCTATGCCAATATCATCCTGTAGACTCTTATACCTCTCTAAGGCGGCGGAGGCAGCGTTCATGGCTTTGGGGAGGTTTGAACCACGAGATGCCGCGGCAGCTTGTTTGAGAAGAATGCGGGCGACTCCCCTTTCATTTCCTTCTTCTTCGAAAAGATTCAGAGCGACCTCGAGGTGGGCAAGTTGTGCCTCGTCGTTGCCCCTCCAACCCTCGAGTTCTCCTAGGTTCTCTAGTACAACGGGGGAACGGATATGCGGATCTGCATTCTTGGGAGTCGGGGGATAGTGAGGCTATTCAAGCGGACCTTAGTGGCTGTCTATAGATTTCGCTACGAAGCAGAAATACTCACAAGGTATTCAAAGATCAATTTACACATTGCACTAGTCGGGCGTTGGGGTGGCTCAACCGCCCAGCACCTCCTCATCAATTCCCAAAGCTGGAGGCAGTCGCTAAGGCGGGATTCCCCATTAACCTGGGGAAGGGGACTTTCGAAAATCTTGCGCATGATGACATAGTCCGCCACAGCTTCTTGATAAGGCAGCTCGCCTGTCATTATCTAATAAACGAGGGCTATAAGTGGAATCCCAAAGATAGGGACGTGCTCCACATACCTCCCATACTAGCCAAGCCCAAGCGTATATGTCACTGCACGCAGTTCTTGGCTGACCGTTGAGTAACTCGGGACTGCACCATCGGAGAGACCCTTTAAACCCGGCCGTGGTCTCCAGCCTACTGAACCCGCTGTCTTCATAAATCCGTGCCAAACCAAAATCACAGAGAACAGCTCTACATTCGGAGTTAACCAGTACGTTGGCCTTCCGTTACAGGTTTTATTAGATAAACAGTCGACTCCGCCCGGACGAGCACTTACAGATTTGATGTCTCCGTGAATCACTGGTGGGTCCATTTGGTGAAGAAATTCCAGAGCATCGATAGAATCGTAAGCCTAGTTGAGAGCGACTATCAGCAGGATTGTTTCCCAACGCGCAACGGAGACTCACCAGCGACAACCGTTCTGGCACTTCAAGTGAGTGTCCTTGGATGAACTCGCTCACATTCCCGTATGTCTCCCACGGCGATATTAACCAAGCCTCCGAGCGACTGAAGTCAGCGCAGAAGCCGAGGAACTTGGCGATACCAGGATGCCCCTTGAGGCGTGACCAAACCAAGACCTCTTTCGTAAACGCCTGGCATTCGGGGCCAAGTCAATATCACACAATACAGGAGCAGTTATGGGCTCACCCGCTTCAATTCAGATGGGTCATGCATCCCTGATAACTTAATCTCTTTGACCGCTACTACTTGAGTCTGGCCGATCTGACGTGAAGCAAACCAGGAAGGAAGGCAGGAGGACCCATGGAGGTGTGCCTTTCGTACGATACCGTAACCGCCGGCGCGCTTTTCATCATTGCCGATAAAAAATATTCTTCGGCGCTTTATCTTATATTCATCTAGTGCATGATACGTCTCGTCCTAGGTTCCCGGGACTGTGAGCAATTGCGAGCTGGACTGAAGCTCTCATACACCTACCACTGCCAACGCTTTAGCCAGTCTCCGAGCCACATTTTCGGCACTGGTCATTCTTTGAGATAGAGAACTGTTATGGCTGTAGTTGATGATATGGAGGGTACTGCGCTAGTATGGGCCAGCGGTGGATGTTATGGTGCAATGGGAGAGGCATCGCCTCCTCATCTTACCGTGCACCTGTGGCGTTGATTTTCCCAGGTTCTTAGTTTCCTCGTTTGAGGTGTCGTTTCACGTGGATGGGTTGAACATTTAAACTGGGCCCTTATACTTGAGGAAAGCGGTAATCGAAGGTGCCAGATACAATCTCTAAGAAAATTGATCGTCCTCACCGGGAAAAGCGAGTGCGATCAGCTTCGCGTCGGTCGCTAACTAATTATTCTATGGAAGTTTAAAACGGTTATGGCATTCAGTACAAAGGCATATCCTGTAAGTGCACCTTTTAGAGGGTGAATCCCGCTTCAGCCTAAACCTCTCTAAGCTGGACTGCGGGAAACCGGTGCCGGTGTCGAAGGGTGACTTCCCTAAGGAAAGATGGAGGCAGAGGTTGTGGTGGCAGCGGCGGAGGTTGCCAAACTCTAGGACATGTACAAATGACTGTTTGTTTGTTTTTTCGTCGTGTGGTTGTAGGATCAGATTTGATGTATTGTCCCGCCATCAAGGCCTCTTGGATCCTTCAGTGCCCGTTGCCAATACAGCCGCTCAATGACCGGCACTCCCACCACTTCCAGACCATGGAATCGTACTTAGAAGGCAATTACTTTCCTCATGAAAAGTCTCCGCCGTCGAAAAGACCGCCACGCCCACACGTCTGTACGGGGGTTGGTCTTGGACTCTTGGTGTTTGTTCCTTGGACTCGACACTCGGTCAGTGCCTTGGGTAGACGAGGATTTGCTAAAAACGACGGCCGCTTTGCCTGTAGTTTCCACATTTCCGTTCTTGGGTGAGGAAATGGAGACCTTCATACGTTGATCAAGAGAGGACTCCTATGTCAATTAGGTGGAGCTTACAGTAATTCAACTGTGAGAAGCTGATCCGAGTGATGTAAGTTTCAGTGACTCACTACCGATATCCGCACCTTTAGTAGACCCAGGATGACAAATCTCCTGGGCACCCCCCATTTTTCGATTTCAAAATTTCACTAAGTTGCACCCAGACCCGGTTATGTCATCTCCCGCCCAAAGATGAGAAAACGATTTAGATCTCGGCACCTCGCTTATTCACTCTGCATAATAGCATTATCTTTTTTCGTTTATTCTATTACTAGAACGATCTCCAATCGGGCAAATGGGGTAGTGCTCTCCCATCTCGTCCCAAATGAGAAGATTTGAGCACATTTATGTGAACTGTGCGTAGATGGGATTGACTCCACATAAACTTGAAATAAGTAGAATAGACCATAATGAAGCCTGTTTATGGAGTAAGTATTTCCCATGATACAATCTACTCATATCTCATCTGCCCGATGAGATGAGAAGTTGATCTCACTCCGCACATTCGATGAGAAAACCCGAAATGAGAAGCCAATAAATTTCGGGTGTCGGCCCGGTAGCACCGGCGAACCGTGGGAAATGTATCTCGCCGCCCAGATATGGAGAAGTAGTTTTCTGACATCGATGGCGAGCGCTCTTTCAAATCCAAGGAGCTACAGAAACACATGCACACAAGTCGTATATAGATCCCTTTATTATTCACACTACTACGATGTGAAATTCCCAGCAAACGCAAGTGTGGGGGGTGTAAAAACTTGGTGTTCCTTTCCTTGTCGGAGATACTCGGAAAAGAAATTCTAAACAGTCAAGAGTAATCTCCAAGAGTGTGATTTTCTGTACAGCGATGTGTGATGGGAGAGCTCCATGACATTAGAGCACGATGAATAAATATCCTTTCGTGTATGGTGAAAGGTCAACGCTGGTAAACTTGTAATGGCTCAGAGAGCAAAGCGCCAGTTATTATACATAAATACATGTCTTATAATATTAATAAAGGTATCAGACTAAAGCTCAAAGGCGTTTTTCGCTTCTATCCAATGCAGGGTTGTGAAGTGGCAGAACATTACACCCGTACATGTCCCTCAATTTGATGCGGGCTTCTTCTGATTAAAGTGTTGCATCAGTTGGAACCTAATGTATTCAGCTTACATAATTGCAACAGTGATTTTTTTTTTCAGTCAAGGATCGCTTTAAAATCACACCTTCAGCTTAAGGTGATTCCGAGTCTGGGCTGAGTGGTTCAAGGTGGGGAAGGGGTTGGGCACTCCCTGCGGCCGCTCCACAAATGATCAACAGAACTCTTCCCTGACCATTGCATAGGAGGATTTTTGTTTTATAAGACATTATAGCTGCTTTAAAGCACTCTGGTTAAGTGGAAAGGCTTGGGGATTAAGCCAATGGAGGCTAACGGCAGCATCGAAAACAATGTTAACTCCAGTCGCATTTCGCGATGTTAGAGCTGTTTCTCATAGTTTAATCATGTTCAAAGATGAATTCGTCTACTTAGAGCTCATTGTTCTAGCAAATACAGCCGAAATCCTCTCGATAATAACTCTCCAACACACCTCACTCCGCTCGGCTGAACTCGACAAATAT
>WSUI01000908.1:0-14363 GCA_019633595.1 Tulasnella sp. UAMH 9824
TACCAGAGGTCTGACATTAGGCAAAGTCATCACAAGTGCACTTCGCTTAACCCTGGCTCAACTCAAACATCGTCGAAAAACCACCCGAAAACCCGCCGATCCCACTCGAGACTTAAACAGGCAAGAACGTTGTTCTGCACCAGCACCCACATACCATCGATTAACATCATCCCAGCCGGATGAGAAGTCTTCATCCCCGTCCCACCAAACCTCAAGTACGTCTGGGGTAAAGGTTACCTTCCCAGGACTTAAGTCCCTCATGTGAAGACAGCCTACATGTGAAAGCTGTTGAATCCTCTGGGAAACTGGTACCCAGCAAGCAGCCGGCAAGCGTAGCCCCACAGCAAAAGTTGGACTTATCTCCGGATCGGAACCCAACTCTGGATCGATACCGAAGGCCAGCTTCGCAGCAGTCACCTCCTAGTCTCCCCTCGTTTCCTTCGAAAATCATTACCCAAGCAGTAGTATATGCCCGTGTATTGAGCAAGCTACAAACAACCAGTTTATCGAGTCGTACTCCCAGAAGATACCACATACCTCAAAGAACTCCACCTACAACATCGCCAAGAATTTGAAGACACAGTAGAAGAGGCTGAAGTCCGATATCTCCTACTTGCACACATCGAGCAAACCCCAGAACCCATCACCCCAAGCCCTAGTCCCCGGTCGTCCCCCGACCCCTGGCTCCCTAGTCCAAGTCCCAAGCCTCAGAAGCGTCAAACTGCTAAAAGGAGCATTCCCTTATACTCCCAGATCCAAATCCACATCCAGGAAGCAACTAGGAAAAAGTACTACTACTTCCTCGATCTCATTGACTTTACTCCCAGGCAATGGGAATACCTCCACGACATCTTCCCCTGTTCATCCTTCGATCTATCAGACGGACTTTATACCCCCTATGAACCAGCCAAAACCCAATTCGCACTTGCCGAACGTTTCCTCAAAGACACCGACTATCACCTTGAGAAGTGCTATCGATGAGCTCCAATCCCTCCAGCAGCACCACTCCCATGCAGGCCCAACCCACACCTCTGGACTTCGCGCACATGGATGGTGCCCAAATAGCAGCAGAGATAGCAAGGATGTGGCACCATACCCAAGACCTCGAAAATCGGCTTCAGACGGCAGATACAGCCTACCAAACCCTCAATACCAACTACAATACACTTCAGGGCCAGCATACAGCACTACAGTCCCAAGTCAACGCTGTACAACCCACTATTAATATGCCTCCCCCAACCTTTCTGGCCAATTTTGCCCAACAAATCGCCCATCACCTGGAACCTCAACCTCGTATGCATGATCCGAAGGCAGCCAAGCCCGAACCCTATAAAGGAGAAAGGGGCATGGCCGCTAGAGGATTCATCCAATCATGCGAACTCTACTTCCTCCTTCGACCCAATGACTTCCCTGATCAACCATCAAAAGTTCGCTTCACCATCATGCTGTTCCAGGACAAAGCAGCACGTTGGGCCCAGCCAATCGTACAGGAGATCATTGCTGGTACCAATGTCCTCCGCATCTCCACATGGGCTGGGTTCCGAGCTGAATTCGAAGCAGCGTTCTTCGATCCCGACGAAAAACGTACGGCTGCCCGACAACTTCAGCAACTCCACCAAACCAAGTCAACGGCGGAATATGCCAGCGAGTTCCAGGAGCTCATCGTGATCCTAGGATGGATGGAGGAGTCACAACTTATGAATACCTTCTATGTGGGACTGAAGACTCATGTCAAGGACGAAATATCCAAAACGGACGACTCAACCACTCTCAAGGGTAGGGTGGCGTCAGAAACCTCCCGCAAGGTATCTGACAGGTCGTTGACCGGTAAAAGACAGAGCCCTTCCGAGCACCCGGTAAAAGACAGGGTCAAAGACCGGTAAATGACAGGTAAATGACCGGTAAATTAGAGGGCCAGTTAGTTACAATATAAGAACGCAATCTATCCTATTTTAGGCCAGGAAGAAATGTGAGCGGGTCTTTTGAACGTGTTGTACTAATGGAAGGCTTTATTGACAGAGCTTCGGAGTCGTCTGCTTCGATGCGGACAATGACTGGCTTACTGGACAAGAGGTTGCGGACAACCAACAAACCAATATCGACGACATCCTCTCCAAGAAACTTGCTTTTCTCCACGTGTTCTAATACGGCAGTCCGCGGCCCGTCTAGCCAACCATCTCCTTGGGGGTCCGACATCCCAACGGTTTCGGTATCTGAGTCCGAATGGTCTTGCCGAGAAGCTTTAGCTGATTTGGAAGGTGGGTTCGTCTGACTGCTAGCTGGTGGTTCAGGGGGCTGAACCCCAAGGTCTTGATTGATGTCTCTCCACTTGATAACAGGTCACTTGGGTGGAGGAGGGGCCTAACGAATCCTGTCAGTGCTTCGCTTCAATAGTATCATATATCTACATACCTCGGGATTGAAAGTAGTGTAGGACGCTATTTGAATCATGTCTACAAGTGTCTGGACCTCTTGCCGGTTGCGGAGATGGGTGTTGAGCTTGGTAACTTTGGACATTGTCCGTTCATCTGCCATTGAATTTGCGCAAATTGAAAGCAACTTTATAGCACAATGCTAGCCAATCGCAGCCATAAGTGGAATGAGACAAGAGTTTGGATTGACAGAAGACATTGCCTCACCGCTAAAAGACTTGCTTGTGAGTGGTACTGAAGCTTCTTCCACCAAATGAGAGGACACTCAGAGTCCACAATCGGAAGGTTGAAAGGGTAATCGCGTTTTGCGTATGTGACCAGCTGCTGAGTAAGATCTGCTGAAGCGAACTCGGGATCGAGCCCTTTTAAGACATCCGGTAAAGCCGCTAAAGCTGATGGCGGCTGCGAGTACTCGCGCCGAAGGAGGACCTTGCAGAGGAACTTCCCAATTCGGAGAAAAGTCTCCTTCCGTATTGGGACACTGGAGATGAGGTCTTGGTCATCGTTTCCGGTCTTTTTTCGAAGGACAAAAGTTCGGCGAAGTGGATCAGGCTGGTTCAGCGCTGCCGCATCACGGTAACCTAAAGGACGATCGCAAACAATGAGTATTACACTGACACTGATAAGCTTTGTCCTCCGGGAACATACGAGGTTTGAGGAAAAAGCTAGTAATATAGACATCACCCAAAGGCCCATCCTTGACCATCCCAAGATACCGACGGTTGATGATGCCGCGAATTTCGAGGATCGTTTTCTTCTTGAGCTCATCTGTATTTGTTGAAAAAATCTCTTTGTATTCAGTCATGACTCCAAACCAGTATATGAAGACATCAGCTGGTGTAGAATGGGCGGACTCGAGGCATTTGATGGAGAGAGCGAACGGACGAAGGACTCGGACAAGCTTTTGTAGCTCTAGTTTGAAATTGAGAGCCCCTCGGGAGTCCGCTACAAAGAGGCAGTTATCTTCCTTCTGCGGCGACATTCGTTTAGCCCATCATATGAGATAAATAGAAGAAAAAACGCTTACTTGCGTGAGCTCAATTGTCTTATCTGCCCCAATGAGCTGGTACAAAGCTGGAAGACAGCGAAGTACCGAGTTACATGCATAATAAACTGTCGCGAATCGGGTATTGCCTATCGCTTCTAGCCCTCTGGATATTCCAAACTTATCCAACGTGTTCCGAAGGTGATTGGTTCCTGCAGTTGAATGGCGAAAGAACTGCAGAAGACGCCTAACTATCTCGATGGTCTGTGAAATCAAAGATCAATATTAGGACGGTATCATCAAATCAAGTCATTCCATACCTCTTCGAATTCCTCAAGCTTAGTAATCTCGAGAATGGTGAGTTGCTGCTCATGAACAGCATCTTGGAGGTTGAAGATATGCTGCCAAACTCCAACCGTTAACTATCTTCCCTTTCTTGCGTTGCTAGTATTGTTGGAAAGAAGGGCGATGAAGTGTTCCGGGCCAATTTCTTTGATAATCTGCCAAAGTTGAGCGTTAGAACGGATAGATTGGGACTGGGACGGCTTACCTGTTGGTGAATTGATGATATATGCTCCCCAGTATGTGAGACGGTTGAAGACTCATCTCCCTCGATGAGGAAAGTACAGCGATGGGAGTCGGTGACGTGGAAAGTGTAGATAGACTGGGGACGACGAGTTGCTGAGCCATCATACGTGCCTGTAAGGTTCGACTGAGTTTTCAGGTATTTGATTTGCTTCTTGCACACCCATGAGGCCATCGCTGGAATATGGTTATCGCGGAGAATGTCCTTGGATGCCGGCTTGTACAAGCCACGAGTGGCGTGATTGAAGAGAGTTTTCCACTGCTGAAGATCGGCGATTCGTGGCGGTAGCCCAGCCATGCAGATAAGCATGACGACATCATTGTCCAGCGTTTCCTTCATCTCCTTTCTACCAGTGTCGTGTGCCAAGTCAAGAACTAGGCTCGGTTGGCTCGTTTCCTTCTCTGCAACCTTTCCACAACGCTTCTTTGACGCTGAGCGCTCCACTTCCTTCTCGATCTGGTCATCTTCTGCCTTCCGTTTCTCCAACATCGCTATTGGCGCCTTATCCCCTTGCTTCTTGGATGACGATTTTTGCAGGGTCGCTGGGATGTATTGGCAAGTTGAAAGGTGCTTCAAAATTCGATCTTTACGCCTCAGCCAGACCCAGATTCCGTTACACTTGAAGCTCCCAAGACACTGCACAAACTCCTTTCCCGCATCCGATCCTTCCAGGGCCCTGCAGTGGATCGTTGCGGCCAACCTATCTTCATCAGGAATGGCGCCTCCCTTACTCTGGTCAACTTCCAGCTCGGCGAGATCGAGAAAGCGGGGGTCATCATATGTGAGATCGGTTTTAGGATTGTAGGCAAGGTCCGAATGATTTTCAGGACCGTTGACACCATCGTTTGATACCGGTCCTGTGGCAGCCTTAGTTACAGGCGTTGGAACAACCGCCATCTTTGGTGGCAGCATCGTATTTAGCGCGCTTTGCTTGGGCTTTGGGGCTGCTTTCTTCAATTTCGGCTTCTTTTGACTCTTGTCACCATTAGAGGAATTTGAGTTCACCTTCTTACTAGCAGGGCCATCAGACTTCGGTGACTCATCAACGTCAATCTGTCCAAGTTGTAGACATGTTAGCTGGATTGTACCTCTCCATGTAGATTTTCTCTAGGTCTTACCACACTTGACACATTTTCACCGGGGCAGAGCCATTTTGCCACCTCAGTTATATCATCAATCCACTTCTCAATAATGGAATTATCGGGCTCATCCTTAAGCGCCGTATTTAAGACCTCAACAACACCCAAAATGCCTTTCCCTCGCTCATGGAGAGTCAACCTGCTAGCTCTCATACCCATCACCCTCTCCAGCATCTGATTTGTAGCTGCCACGATGCCTTCATTGTTGAGGAAATCGCTGTCAAGATGCCATTGATATGAAGATTGCTGTATTGGGGGAGAAGGGAGCGATGCGGGAAGGCGGTTGAGCTGTTTCTTGAGCAGTTTAGGCTTGTCGAGTGCCATAGGGGAGAGGTGTGAGGGCCTCGAGGCTCGGAACGTTAAACGGTACCGCAAAACTGGTCCAGAATCGAATGCATATGGTGCTGTACAGCTCTTATCTAAGCTGGTCTTTTACCGGTAGGTGACACCCCTATTTTACAACCCCCTGTCAATGACCGGTCAATGACCGGTCAAAGACATGTCATTTACCTCCCTGGTAATAACCAGGGTGTCGTTGATGCTACCCTACTCAAGGGCCTTGTGGATAAAGCCATTAAAATCGACAATCGCCACTGGAGTCGGGAGAAAGAAAAGAAGGAAGATAGCCCCAGTAAACCCACTCCTCGTCCTACACCCCGTTACGATCCTCCTAAATCCGCCCCTACTCCTGCTCTGACTCCCCACTGGTCGTCAACTGCTCCAGGGCCTGCGCCAATGGACCTGTCCGCTATGAATAGTCGCACCCTAACTCCACAAGAGAAGAAGCGACGTTTTGACCTTGGATTGTGCCTGTACTGTGGAGCAAACGACCATAAGTGCTCGGGATGTCCGGCGCTAAAGAAGGCAGGAGGAGCAGCATTAGCAAGAGCAGCTGCAATATGTGCTACCGAGGAAGAACCCCAGGAGGAGTTGGGAAAAGACAACAGCCTTTGAATAGCGTCGTGCATTCAAGGGCTCCGGTTTTGGAAAGCATCTTACGTACCCATGTATTATCTAGGCCACATGAATCAATCGCTGTTATGGACATAAGTCAACCTAAACACATTGTGGTCCCAACGATGCTCAAAACCATCAACGTCACGACTACCCCCACAGCACTAGTAGATACTGGTGCCACTTCATCCTTTATCAACCACCGATTTACAACCCAACATGGCATTCCTACGAGACCAAGAAAAGAACCCCTTCCAATACAAGATATCGACGGGAGGTCATTAGGAACTATCAGCGAGGAAGTACCAGCGCGACTAAGGGTTGGCAGTCATGAAGAAGACATTGTACTGGATGTTGCTCCTACAGGAAAGCATCCCATTGTCTTAGGACTTCCATGGCTCCAACAACATAACCCACAAATTGACTTCCAAACCAACCGAATTACGTTCGCAAGTCCCCAGTGTGCTGAAGAATGTCTCGATGTTTCTCCATCGATTCAAGGGCGTCCAAGCGCCAGACCATACAACCCTACCGGAACTTCCGAGTCATCCCCAATATCGTCAGAGCTGTCAGTCTATCAAGAAACCCTTGATCTGGCAGCAATAGATGCAGACGAAGACGAAATTATCAATGCCATCGAAGAATCCCGAGAACCAAGGCCACAAAATATATCCGCTGATATCGCAGCCAAGCATGTGGAGGAAGAGAAACCAGTGGAAGAAATCGTCCCTAAGGAGTATCACGACTTCCTGGACGTGTTCGACGTAGCAAGAACCAAGGAGTTGCCACCGAATCGGCCCTATGATATCACAATCGACTTAATACCAGGAGCGGAACTGCCTAAACCATCTGGGCTATACCCTATGTCTGATACAGACAACAAGGAGCTACGAAAGTGGCTGGACGAAATGCTGGAGAAAGTATTCATTCAACCATCCAAATCCCCCATCGCAGCACCCTGTTTCTATGTCCCTAAGAAAGATGGTCGCAAACGCTTGGTAATCGACTGGCGACGCCTCAATGCAATAACGGTCAAAGACACATATCCATTGCCACGAACGGACAAAACCATGGACCTGTTGAGAGGCTCCAAAATGTTTTCAAGGTTCGATTCACCGGACACTTATAACCAAATAAGAGTTGCTCCTGGCGACGAATGGAAGATCGCCTTCAAGACCAGATGGGGAACCTTTGAGTTCAAAGTAATGCATTTTGGCTTATGCAATGCCCCAGCAGTCTTCCAATGGTTCATGAACGATGTATTGGCCCCGGTTCTGGATATTTCGGCAACAAACTACCTGGACGACACAATTTCCTTTGACACCGACCTCGACTCTCATATCAAGACAAATCGCACGATTCTCCAGCGATTCCGAGAATACAACTTAAGTTGTAAGGCGAAGAAGTACGAGTTCCATGTGGAAGAGACGAAGTGGCTCGGAATCCATGTCAACAAGGATGGCTTCAAAATGGACCAATGGAAGGTGGAAGCGATCAGGGAGTGGAAAGTACCCAAAAATGTAACCGACATACGAAGCTTCCTGGGATTTGTCAACTTCTTCCAGCGGTTTATCAAGGATTTCTCCAAAATTGCACCACCCTTACATGACCTGGAGAAGAAGGGTGTCATATTCCATTGGAAACAGAAACATCAGGAAGCCTTCGAGTCACTCAAAACTGCAGTATCCACGGCACCAGTTCTCGCCCACACGAACCCAGACTGACCTTATACGATGGAGACGGACGCCTCGAACTACGCATATGGAGCTATCCTGTCCCAGAAGCAAGACGACAATAAGGAACACCTGGTTGCGTATCTGTCTAAATCCTTGTCCCCGGCTGAGAGAAACTACGACATCTATGATAAAGAAATGTTGGCAGTGGTTAAAGGACTAGAATATTGGCGGACGTATCTACAAGGTACTAAGGACCCGATCAAGATCGTAACGGACCACAAGAATCTACAGTTCTTCAAAGACGCCCGGATTACCAACCAACGACAAGGAAGATGGGCAGACCTTCTAACCCATTATAACTACGTCATTGGATACCGCCCAGGAGTGAAATCAGGAAAACCAGATGCCCCATCTCATCGGTCGGACCACGTTCCTGAAGGGGGGGATAGTGAACCTCAACAAACCATTTTCGAACCAGAAGCATTTGCAACCATCACTGCAATTTACTTGTCCGACGTCGAAATTCTCGACCTTGTTAAGCAAGCCTTACTCAAGGATAAGGACGTACAAGCATTGATTGCCTTCTTTGGAACAAATCCGACCTTCACTCCAGCTGAAGTCCAAAGAAACATGAAGGATTACACCTATGAAGACGGAATTCTATACAGGCTTGGAAAAGTCTATGTGCCCAATAACAAGGACCTGAAACAACAAATTCTGGAACTATATCACGATTCATTGATTGCAGGACACCCTGGACAGGCAAAGATGATGGAACTCGTATCTAGAGGATACTATTGGCCGTCCCTCAAGAATTACGTCAATAGCTATGTCGACGGGTGTGATGCATGTCAAAGGAATAAGAACCGTCATTCCAAAACCCATGGGTTACTTCGCCCACTCCCAGTACCCGAAGTACCTTGGCAATCGATATCCTACAACCTAATCACCGATCTCCCTAAGTCCAATGGATTCGACGCTATCCTGGTCGTTCTCTGTCGCCTCATGAAACAAGCACACTTCATTCGGACAACAACGAATGTGGATACCGAAGGAATCGCTACCTTACTATTGAAAAACATCTGGAAGTTGCATGGCTTCCCACTGGAAACAGTTTCGGATCGAGGACCCAACCTAGAATCGAAACTCATGCGAACCATCTACCAGCAGTTAGGGATTAGCCCCAAGTTCTCTATGGCATACCAACCCCAGACCGATGGTCAAACTGAACAAACAAATGTCGCTGTCGAAACCTACCTTCGGATGTTCACCGCGCATCGACAGGATGATTGGGCCAAATTCCTTCCCCTTGCTGAATTCTCTTATAATAACTCCCAACACTCTTTGATCGGCATGTCCCCCTTCTACGCCAACTATGGCTATAATCCGACATTTACCAATGTTCCCAGTAACGATCAGACATCTCCACGAGCAGAGGAAATAGTGCAACGATTGGCCCATGTCAAGGAAGAACTACAGGCAGCAATGAAACTGGCACAGGAACGACAGGCGACATTCTACAATTGGAACCATGGAGTGACACCTGAATTCGAAGTAGGAGATCGCGTATGGCTAGAGTCCATTAACATCAAAACTGACCGTCCCTCCAAGAAGCTAGCACCAAGAAGGCTAGGACCCTATAGGATTAGTCAGAAGATTTCGTCGCACGCATTCAAATTGGACTTACCTCCAACGATGAAGATCCACAATGTGTTCCATGTTTCGCTCCTTACCAGGCACAAGGAAGATGTCATTCCGGGACGGGAATTTACCGAGCCACCCCCTGAAGTGGTTTAAGGAGAAGAAGAATATGAACTGGAACGGATCCTGGACTCACGATACTGGAGAAACAAGTTACAGTACCTTGTCAAGTGGAAGGGATACGATGAAGGACATAACACATGGGAACCTGTCAAGAACCTCACGCACTCTCGAGAATTACTTCAGGAATTCCACGATGAGAACCTAAGTGCTGCAAGCCAATCATATAGGCCTCCACCTCGTCCCGCTCGCAAGCAATGCACTCCTCGCTGAGCCTTAGAGGGGGCTGATGTCACGACCATGGAGTTTACGGAGTAAGGAACGTGACATCGTCAAGGTTTCGCCCTCATGTTGTATCGATCACCATGCCTCTACCTCATGTCGCTTATGCGTCCACCCGGTCACCTGAACTTTAATCATAAACCCCAGAAACCTTCTACAACATTCCATGGCATTCTTTACCTTTCCAGTCCTTTCTGTGGCTGTGTCTAGATGTATATAAATACTAGCCCAGTGAGGAGGGTTGTTCCTCACTTTGCCTCTTGTATTCAATAACAGTCAAAGTACCCTACTCCTCTCGGGCTATCGGGCTTTCCCTGATAGTGACCTCACTCTGTTAACCATCCAAGCGACCTGCACTCTATTCCTGTCCTGACCCAGACCTCTCCCCTTGTCTCTGTAACCCTTGACCTTGTACCAGAGGTCTGACACAAGACCTCCAGAAAGCAGGTAAGCCTATGAAAGACATGCAAGTGATTCTAAGAGGTGTGTAAGTATGTGGTATAATTACATGGTAATTATAACTATTGTGGGGGGTATGTGTGGCGATAAAAGTATTCAAAGGCCATACAATCGCTGGAAGACTATCTCAGGGCCACGCGGTTTTGCTGATGTACGTGACCAGTCTCCTTCGGAAAACTCCCAATTCCAACCTTTGACTTGGGTCGGGTAAAGGCAAAGGAGAACTCTGCAATGCTCTAGAAACCAGATATTGAATCTTTTGCGTCAAGTGTAAACTTATCGTCGAGTGCGCAAGTTGCTTGGCAGTAGCTCTTGGGTTCCAAGGTGTCGACGGCAGTGTGCTCCCCAGCCATCTTGTTCGACAAACGACTCCATAAAGCACTCAAGCTACATGTATCAAATGCCTAATCCCGAGTCCACTCTTCCATTGGGCTTCTTAATGTGGCCAGGGGTGCCAACGGCTGTTGCGGGGCGACCACTGCGAAGACCCCGCTCGCATCGTGGCCTCAAGGAACGCATTGGCATATCACTGCACTATGATTAGCCTTCTCTTTGATGCCCGCCCTCGTCAGAGCAGTGGTAGAGCACAATACCACTGCCTTGAACTCGGATTACACAATAAGCAGTGTCAATAGAATAGTAAGAAGCGATATGTACCTTGAAACACTGCCCTCACATACGAATGGACGCGTGTACGTCGGTGCCCCACGTCGCAACATTAATCGACCCCTCCCACAGCAATATATGAGAAGCAGATGACACCTTGAATCATGGAACTGTTTCCATATTACGGCCTACCAGTGCTGCCTGCGGGATTGATCGTTGGGGGCGTTTCCCACTTTATCCTCGCCACAGTTGCTGAGTGTGGCAGCGGCCCTGTACGAGAGCTTTGTCAAATGTTCTGAGCTACTACAGCCAAACATCCAGGAATCCACGGCAATTTTGCCTGTATGAGACCTTACATTACGACGCATTGCTGACACAAATGACTTCCTGTCTCAATTTTTCTGGGGTTTGTAGACATGCCGTGTACGTCTAACCAACTTCAACACCCCTCAAGTGGGTATACTCATCGTAGAGACAACAAAAAGTACAATGTCCCACGTATTTTGCATTCTTTCGTGCAATAGGAGGTCATGTTCGAATGTGGGACTTGCTAGATACTGTATTCTCGTTTTGGAAACACGGGCCTTCATGGTGTTCTCCTCCCTGTCCTACTTGATGTTTACCCAACGTTGCCGGGTAGTTCTTGGTCTTTATCCCAAGGTTTGCCTTCATTTCTCTATTTCCTGAGCAACTGGAATGGCAATACAACACCCGTTCAAGAAACCGGGGGTGATAACAGACTGTGTCGCGGGGTCAGACTTTCGGAGTTTAGAATAAGCGGTACTAAGTGTCCCTACAGCGCTTGAGGTCGTTGGTTCAGGGAGGAACTCCCACCTTGAGCAGCATTAAGTTCCCCACAACCTGCCTTTCGCTGGCAACCAATTGAATACAGTATTTGTATAGTTTGCCCAAAATAGTACACAATATTCCTGGCCACAGCTAGTGTTGTGCCAGAGCTGGCCTCAGACTTGGGCCAGCTCAGGCCAGCCCAAGCTTAGGCCAGCCCAAGCTTAGGCCAGCCCAGGTGATGGGCCCAAGCCTGAGCTCAGAGACTCGGCTTGCCCAAGCCCGCTTGCTGGGCTCGAGCGCATTAGCGCCTCAGGGACCTTCCCTTTTAGGATTGGTTCCTTTACGGAGATCGACGGCAAAGCAGGGCCAGAACCCTGTATCTCCCCTTTTGGTAATTACGCTGGGCTCGAGCCTAGCTTTGGCTCGGCTTGAGCCAACCTCTGTCGACAGAGCTTGAGCTGGAGCCCAGAGCTAGGTTGGGCTCAAGCTTGCCCAAACCCGGCCCGGCCGGCTTTGCCCAACACTAGCCACAGTGTGGACCAGGTCTCCACATCAAAAATGAAAAACACCCTCTCATGATGGCCTTATTCCTGGCCACAGCGTGGACCAGGTCTCCACATCAAAAATGAAAATCACCCTTCTAGCGATGGCCTTATTTGTTCCCTTCCACTGTTCACTTCCCCACCCGAGCGCAGGCCCCTAACGCTTGGGCTTCTGCGCTTGTGCTACCTTTGCCATTCCTGCCTAATACCCTTTCGTATTTTTATCCGCTTATCTATCCATATAATAGATTGTTCCATGTTCCATCCCCTTGCGCTTTGTCCTTTTTCCTCAGTTGAATGTTGATCTCTTGTGCCATGCCAGTACTAACCGTTGGTGAATCTGGTGGCAGATCTCCGCACCCATTCAGCAACTGAAAGCCCAGCACAACCCGGTCGAACCTCTAGCTTAAGGTGGCACTTGACTTTCATACAAGCTTTGCGCTGTGGCCAGGTGTGCCTGGAGGGCAATGCTTTTTGCCCTCCCCTGTGTTCGTTTTCCACTGCCCCAGACCCGCTCCTGAAGTTCTTTCCCCTCTTAGAATTATCAAGCCAGTTTCATAATCACTGTCTAACCCTTTGATCATATGCTGCTCTTTCATCTTGGCGGGTCCATGTGACGACCTCGTCACATCTGCGGTCACGTGCCCCGCGTTTCCCCAACACGTGACTCTTTCCCCACATCCTCTCCGATTGCTCAACACCTCACCACTACCACACATTCCTTACTCATCCCCTCATTGCACCCATGCCTTTCTTACTCATGCGACGCGTAATCTCTTCCATTGTATTCCACCACATTCTTTACCATTCTAGGATATTCTAGGTACAGCCACTCTTTAGTATTTAAGTACGACAGAATGAGGAGGGTTGTTCCTCATTCCGCCTCTTGTCTACTTCTCTACCATAGCCATACAACTTCCCTCAACAATTGTGCTAGTGTGGCGTCCCCACCTAGTGATCTCTCTACCCACAGTCCCATGGTCAGATATGCCTTGCTCGGTTTCTACGTCCACAGAACCTTGACAGTCCGAGCCTCTTCCTTCTTCCTCATGCTTTGTCCTTGGATACCACAATAAATTGGCATTCGCTAGATCCTTTTCCTATTCTTCTTAGGACATTTACAGAATCAATTACCATTCGGTCTAGCTCTGTCTCGTTCTCTGCGGCCCATGTGAGTAATGTGCTCCACTTCCAAAGCCCGGCACGTCACAGCCAAAATGTAGCTTCTGATCTGGGCACCCATTCAGCAACTGAAAGCTTGGAATGCACGGCCAAGTGTCACTCCGGCCAGCATCGTACGATGACGCGACCATCCCTACTGTCTCCGAACGAAACTTGAGCACTGCGAGTAGTAACGGGGGGTCATTCTAGATGACCTGGCCGCGACTGGTGTACGACGGAAGACATGTGCGCCTTGGAATCCCTGATGCCTACCTTTGCGCCCCTTCCAGCTCCCCCTAGCCCACAACAAATTAATAAATATTTGAATTTGCTCCGTTCCTTCCTATTGCTCTGATCCTATCTGCTGAATCGCTCGCTATTTGGTCTAGCCCGCTCCTGCCCTCTACCGCTCGTGAGTCGTGCTGTACAGTGCTCGACACCTGCAGCGGCGCGAACAACAAGTTGTAATTGTAGCTTCCTCATTCACCGATGCAGCGCGTTCGCTTCATCCCTTTAAGACCGACCTGTCCTCACAACGTGCCTCAGGTTCGCGTTCGGCCCATATCACAGGCCCTTGCCGCTAGGAAGGTAGCTTATTTGTGCGTGCGCCGTCCAAGATCTGACCCGTGCTTTGCCCATGTTCACTTTCTTCATTGTTTGAAGTTTTCGCTTTTTGCGCCGGGGTTTCATTCTTTGCTCTCGATAGCGGTCAGTCTCTTGTGTCGTGGAACTCCTCCTTGAACGGTTGTAACTAGTCCCAGATTTCTGTACCGTTTAGCAGCTGAAAGTCCGGCACGGCAGCGCACGGCCAAGTCTCAAGTCTAAGGAGCTCGACTCTTGCACAAGCTTTGCGCTGTGGCCAGGACTGCCCGGAGGGCAATGCTTTATATTAGACCCGGCAATCTACGTGTTGCTCGAGTTATGGATGGCCACTCTCGGGTCATTTGTTTCTGTGGCTGAGCCGTCGGGTGCCTGGATTTCAACTTGAGCT